>SJXQ01002935.1:64748-82441 GCA_006408695.1 Aepyceros melampus | reverse complement strand
GAACAGGCTCCAGGGGCCCTGAAGGTGCCACAGCCCAACTGAGGAGGTAAGCCAGGGGGACCTCACCTTATAGCCGTTCTGTTCCCCAAAATTAAAGATGGTGGCTCTCCGTTCCCGAGTGGTATTTGTTGCATCAAAAACCTAGGATCAAACTGGGGTTAACTCAGCCTCTGGCCCTGGAAAAGGTGGGAGGCCACCCGACAGCTAGAGCACAGGGGCTGGATTTCTCACTGAGACCAGCTGATGCCTGGCCAGTACCCTTCAGACCTGCAATGGCTGGGCTGGTCCTCCAGTTCCTTGGCAAGCGCCCCAAGGAAGCAGAAGGAGCGAGTGCCCATGCTCACAGCAGGAGAGCAGGCACTCAGTTCATATCTGACCAACAAGACTTCCAGTGAAACTAGCTAAACCTGGAGAACTACACCCACATTTATTTCTACTCCATCCTGAGACCCCAATAAGATGGGGATAGGAGATGGGCGATGTCACCATAATTTTTTTCTTTAAGACAGACACTTGGTGAGTGGCTCAGAGAAAAGCAAACACAAGCCCTTAGCAAGCAGAGCACACCTGTTTTGCAGAGCTGGGATAGTCAGGAATTGGATACAGGCATCTCGGCAAAAAGGGACATAAAGGGAAGGGGAGGACTGGCTCCAGTGGAAGTGCAAGTGGAGCCCCGGGCCCCTCCCTGCCTCCTCCAGGCAGGTTCTCAACTGCCTGGGGCCTGCCCAGCATCCTCAGGTGCAGCCCACCCAAGCGGATTTTAGAGCCCACTTTTTATAAAGGGATATATCATTAGACCAGGGTCACTGAATGCTCCAGCAAAACCTCTAACATGGAAAATGAAGAACTGGGAATTCCTCGGTGGTCTACTGATTAGGACCCCATGCTTCCACTGAAGGGGGCACAGATTCAATCCCTGGTCAGGGAACTAAGACCCCACAAGCTGTATGGTGCAGGCAAAAAAAAAAAAAAAAGACTAGATCAAACACGATAAAAAGAACTTTAAGGAATGAGGACAGGGCATAGCATAGAAGGAAATGTCAAAAACTTACAATTATTGTCTAGAGAGACGCGAAATGCCATATAGTAAGCACAAAACAAGAGCAGGCTTTGAAAAAACTGGAACACTCAGAAAATAAGACATTTTAAATTTGGAAATTGTACCGTAACAGTATAAAACTTCAGCCAAACACTTCTCAGATAATGTTACTGAAGTCTCCTTGAAAGTGGAACAAAAGAGACAAAGGGAGAGTAAGGGGGAAAAAAGACAAAGTTTGAGATTAGGTCTAACATACAGCCACCAGGAGTTCCAGAAAAAGCATCTCAGAAAGTGGGAAAGGAGGAGGACTTGATGGTGAGACAGTGGTGGGGGTGGCTTAACAATGTGAAATATATGGCAGTTTCTCTGACCTGCTGGAGAAGAGTTTCCTGATGAAAGCCCCCAGCCCAAGGACCCAGCACTGTGGAGACTGCCCATCACTCTGAAGACCCTAAAAGCTTCTCCAGAGAAAGGGCCTAGGAAGCCCCGAGCTCCTCTAGGAGATAAAACCTTTTTTTTTTTTTAATCTTAACTTTTTTTTTGGCTGCACTGCACGGGGTGTGGGATCTTAGTTCCCCGACCACGGATTGAGCCAGAGTCTTAACCAGAGAGTGAAGAGTCTTAACCACTGGATCACCAGAGAATTCCGTAGGAAATACAACTTTTAAGGAGGATCAACAAATCAGAATGACAACCGTCTTTCCCACAGCCATCATACAATGGAGCAATGTCAGGAAAATTTTAAAGGAAATGTTCTTTCCACCTAGAATTCTATATCCACCCATCAAAGGTGAGGATTAAAAAAAAAAAAAAATATTTCTGGACATGCAAGGTCTCACAAAATTTACTTCCCAAGTACCTTTCTGAGAAAGCTACTTGTTTGTACTCCAACAAAACAAGTCAGTAAACCAAGTAAAAGGAAGACATGGGGTCTAAGAGCCATACATTCAACTCAGGAGGGAAGAGAAGGAAATTCCCAGGGTGACGGCTACGCCACAGACCTAGGGGGCAGCTGATCTAGATGGAGCTGGGGACAGAACGCCAGGCTGCGTGCCTTCAAGAGGAAGAAGGAAGGGAAAATGGCCACAATGTTTGAGAGCAGAGGGCTGGGGTGAGGCCCTTCCCTGAAGACACCCTTGCTCAGCTCTGTGCATCTCACTGGAGGAGCCAACACATAGATGGAATTCCCTTACCCAGCATTCAGTTGATTTTGGAATGGCCACCAAATGCTGGGCAGGATGCCCTCCACACCGGGAGAAATCGCATTTGCTAAAGACTCGAGTAACGCGACACACCTAACTTGTGGAGTAGACAACCCTGTGAGATTCAGAGGGAAGTCCTGCAGGGTCAAACACAACCACAAGCCCAGAGGGAAATTCTTGGCCCCCATCCAGTCTCAGGCTTCCTCCTGGGGGCTGGCCCCCAGGATATCTAGGGCCGCACGTCCCCTGCCTTCCCCTCCAGATGCCTGGTAAGTAAAGGGGTAGAAGTAGGTGGGCTCCCACATGTCACTCCCAGATGCTGCCAGCGTGTTATACTCACCGCCACGTGTCCCCCCTCCTCACTAAGGAACCGCCGAACGTCTCGGAGGGCTGTCAGCGCACACTGCCTTCAGAAAAGAACACATCGTTCAGCCACGAGCTGGCTGCTGCAGGGCAGTAGGTCAGGGAAATATGCTATGCCAACCAGGAGAGGAGGCAGCTGCTGGGCCCCTTCTCTCTTCTCAAGGTTCCTCTTTCCTCGGGAAGACGGCCAGTATTTGGTAACCCTGCTCCTGTAGGTGGAAGGCTATGTGCTCCTGGCCATCAGGAATACTTTTTTTAGTATACATATTTATTTTTGGCTGTGCTGACTCTTTGCTACTGCTCAGGCTTTTCTCTAGTTGTGGCAATCAGAGGCTACTCTCTTGTTGCGGAGCACAGGCTAAATAGTCGTGGTGCACGAGCTTAGTTTCTCCGTGGCATGTGGAATCTTCTCAGACCAGGGATCAAACCTGGGTCCCGTGCATTGGAAAGTGGATTCTTAGCCACTGGACCAGCAGGGAAGTCCAGGAACACTTTTTGAAATATCACGTTTCTGTACTTTCTTCTTTCATCTCATCAGATACAAATCCAGGCTGCCATTTTGCCATCTTCAGGACTTCTAAGCGACCTACATTTCTCCTGATTATCAACACAAACACTTTGAAAACCAGCTACTTCCTTGTGTGTGTGTTGGGCGGGGAAGCTGGCAGTGGGAGAACAGAGACAGTATTGCCGGCCTCCAGCTTAAAAGGCAGGATTAAGCTTCAGGTTCAATTTTCTCTCCTAGAAGGAAAATGTGGACCAAGGAGGCTACCTGCCGTATACCAAACAAAGGATGTTGCAGGCGTTAAGGCTCAGCTGCTGCAGCCGCCCCCAAAAGTGCACCTTGAGGGGGACTCAGGAAGGAAAAGAACAGGACACTGGACCCAGATAGCTGACATGCATACCAAAAGGATGACTTCAGTGAGCCCAGGCTCTTGGCCCTTTCCAGTCAAAGAAAAGCTCTAGGTTCCTTAACTTGAGATGTCTGTGTTCTTTAATCAAAAGACTTTCTTGATACTCCAGTATGTCCTGGAACCTTCCTTATTTCTGCAAGCAGTCCCTCAGAGCTATCTGAGAGGCTGTCTTGCACGCTTAAGTCCTCAGTTTGTTCGGCTGTGCTGTGCAGCCTTGTGAGATTTACTTCCCCAACCAGGGACTGAACCTGGGCCCTCGGTAGTGAGAGCGCAGAGTCCTAACCACTGGACTGCCAGGGAATTCCAAAGTCCTCAGTGTTGCTCACCAAATAAAACATAACTCTCAAATTTTAAGTCGTGCATTTCTTTCAGTGGACCGAGAACTCCCCAAATGACCCCTTCTGGAGGAGGGCGCTGTGTCTCTGCCTCCTGGACTCCCCATGTCCACAGAGGCTCCAGAAGGCAAAACCCTCACTGCTGACCGCTGACTACACTGTCTGTCCTCAGAACACCGCAGACTTTTTGTTCATTGCTGCAAAGTGGATTGCCACATACAAGGATCTTTCTAACTTTATCCATTTCTCCTACAAGGTCCAAAGATAGATAAATCACTTTGACCTTTTATCTATGCAGTGGAGCAGAATGTGCCGCCCCAAAATAAATCTCTTCGGCAGAAGGATTATTTCAGGCTGATTATTTTTAAGAAACTGCAGACGCAGGAGAAGCTCAGAAAACACAAGTCAGTTATCCTTTTTTTACATGTCTATGCGTGGCTGAGTCCCTTTGGGGTTCATCTAAAACTATCACAACACTGTATGTTAATTGTCTATATCCCAATACAAAATAAAAAGTTAAAAAGAACAGCTTACCATTTTTTTCTTTTTCTTTTAGGGCTTTCATAGTGGCTCAGACGATAAAGAATCTGCCTAAAACTCAGGCGACCTGGGTTCAATCCCTGGGTCAGAAAGATCCCTTTTTTAAGAGACATTTACAAATATAAAGGAAACCTCCATTTGTAAGGGTGTCTCCCTTGCCGAACCAGGAGGCAGGACATGACCTTATCTCTCTGGAAACTCTTTATCAATGCTAAAGGCATAGATTGATTGATTTGTTTAGGCAGCACCATGTAGCTTGTGGAATCTTAGTTCCCTGATGGATCAGGGATCAATTTGGCCCCGACAATGGTCCCACAGTGGTCCTGTGGTCAAAGCTTAACCACTGGACCACCAGGGAATTTCCTGAAGGCATAGATTTAAATCTGAGCAACAACCTTACCCTTGTTCAGTGAGCTGTTCCTGGTAACCTCCCCTGACTCCTCACCCGCAATGTCTTCCCTTCTCTTTAGCCAAAGATGTTTTTTAAGGTGAAGGCTTCCCTGAAGGCATAGATTTAAACCTGCATAAAAACTTTACCCTAATTCACTGGGCCTTTTCTGATAATGTCCTCTGACTCCTTACCCCCCAGCATCTTTTCTCTTTAGCTGAAGATGGTGAGGGCTTCTTAGGCCTCTTCCGTGTAGGCGGGAGATACAGGTGCTATTAAACTTTTTTTCTGTCATGTTAATCTGTCATTGTTGATTTAATTACTAGACCAGCCAAAGAACCTAGAAGGCAAGAATGAAACATTTTTCCTCCCAAACACCCTTACCTACACTTTTTCTGATATAAGTGTAAAATCAGATTTCCTGTTCGATCTTGGGATTTTGTGTGTAAACCCTGAGTGCACCAATACACTGACTGTGCAGAGTGCCCAAGCGTGGTGGCAGAGGCTGACCAGAATGTTGGGGTCACGAGGAAACTGGGGGCAGAACTGAGTCCAGGTCGCTGGAAGGAGCTCTGCTCTCATGCTGCCTTGTGGCCTGTGTCCTCATATATCGTTCACCCACTAAATTCTGGGGGCAGACCCTCCTGTCACCAAGCCTCACACATGTCCTAGTCTAACAAATCATTTCTCTTGCTCTGCCCTTCACAGAATTCCTTCTGTGCTGAGACAGAAAGAACCGGAGCTCCTTGAAGCCCCTGAGGCACATTTCTGCAGTCTCAGCATGGCGAGGGCCATTTCTTGCCACCCACATGCAGATCCCCATGTCCGGGCTATGACCTCTGGGGCTCCTCTGGCTGAGGCTACATCTAGTAGGAGGGATCAAGGGGCCCAGGTGGAGATGCGGGGGGAACAGCCTGGGAGCCCCTGTGGGTGAGTGTGGATGGGCACACATGTGCATGGGTGGGTATGTGGCCGGTGAGGCACTAGTGAGCACCTGTGAGCGTTCCTTAGGGGTGCAGTTGTGCACGTGCAGAGGGGGTCTCCGTGGTATGATAAATATATCTGGTCTCTGTCCGGGGTTCTTGGCAGAGCTCCTAAAACCCTTGGAACTCCCTAAGTGACAGGAGTGATTTTTGTCATTCACAAGCAGCCTCTTCCAATCACACCTGAGTTGATGCTAATGAATGACTCAGGGTGGGGCCCCTAGACAGCCTCAGCACAGAGCTGGTCACAGAAAGTGATGAGGAACCTTTAGTCCTAACCACCACCCTCCAGGAAAGGAGGTGAACTGAATGAGGAGAGTCAAAGCACTTCGAGGTTGAAAAGATGAGGTGCTGGTAGGGTGTGACGGCACTGGGCCCTGAGACTCGTTACTGGTGTGTGAAGTGGGGTCAATTTTGAGGGACTGAGCCTTAACTTGTGGGAACTGACTGATGCTAATGCCGTTTAGAAAGGGTCGGAATTGAACTGAACTGGTGGACACGTCAGTGTCAGAGAGAACATCCCGGTGTCCCTAAGCCCATGTGTAGAATGTGACTGAAAAGGTAAAATTAAAAAAAATAGAAAAGGTATAGTTATAATTAAATATATGCACGTGCACATGGACTATGTCTGTGCACACACCAGTGTGCACGATTTTAGGTTTTTATATGTCCAAACATGCACACAGAGATATGCACATGAACACTTACGTACGTTGTACGTAAGGTGTGTGCACATACCTTCCTGCAGTATGACTCTGTGCACATATACGAGTGTGCTTGGTGTGTATTTAAGTACATACTGACGTGTAGAGAGAGAGAGAGCACCTGTACCCACACGCATGGCTGCGCATGCCCTCTTCTAGACCTTCCACTGTGCCCAGCGTCAGGTTCGGACCTCCACACTGTGTACTTCCAGGAACCTCAACGATGTGTACAAACCTGTGTCTCTGGGAAATGTAGGCTTCTCTTCCTAGGTTTGCCATTTTTAAAAAGTCTGGTCCTTTTATTTTGCCAATTATCCGTGGGATCTGGGGTTGGTTAATGGGAAATGGGGCCATGGATGCAGGGGCCAGACCCAGGCTTTGGAAACACGGGGAGAGTTCCTAGGAATAGCCAGAGGGTGTGTCTACAGAGAAGCATGCGCGCCCCTGCCCCCAGCTTCTACTGCTAGGACCTTTGTTCCCACTGGGCGATCTCGGACTAATTCCCTAATCTCTTCTGAGTCTGGGTTTCGCCATGAGAATTAATCCCAATTCCTATCTGCAATAGGCAGTCTGAGCAGAATGCCCAACAAGCTCTGGGAATATGCTAGCTTTCTTATTCTCCCCCACACTTTGGATTCAGACAGGCCTGGCTTTAAATCAAACCCTGAGTGATCCCAGACAATACCACCGCTTCTGACCTCAGCCTCAGCATCTGGGGGAGGGAGACACCACAACCCACTGTAGGGAAGATCTAAGCAGCTAATGAGTGCCCACAGCTTGAGATGGGTATAGAATTTGCACTTGATGCAACCTTTGATCTACGAATTGGGTAATTTGAATTGGGAATGATGGATAGGACAGTTTATAGTGAAACAGGGGCTTAGACCTAAATCTGGGCTCTGTGAAGTTACTTGGTATTTTGTATGAGACCCCCTGAGCCTCAATTTCCTCATCTGTAAAATGGGCGGGGGTGGCAATGGGCATCACACACCCAGCACACCATAGTTCAGTCCCCTCCCTTTTGTCATTATCACCAGAGGGCCCACTCTCGAGTTTTACTCCCAGTTTGGCCCCAGAGGCCTGAGTGTCAGACTCCCCTTCCCTTCTTGGTGCAGCAATAGCCGGATCCATTGACCCAAAAGCAGAGAGAACCTGATTGGCCAAGCCCATGAAGGGGAACTCCTGCCCCCTGGTGGCCAGAGAGGGAGCAGGCAAACCGCAGCAACAGCCGCTGGCTTCCGGCCTAGCATTCCAGGGACCCACTAGAGCTGGGCCAGCCTCTGCTCAAAGCCCGCCCACAGCGGCTGGGCCCAGAGAAAGGGCAGGGTGCTTCCTGACCCCTCAGCTGACACCCGCCGAGAAGGGCGCAGCACTCAGACCACAGCTGGTGCTCAGTTAATCTGCAGAAAGCACTCAGTTCATGGCTGAATGGAGGAGGGGAGTGGGTATCATAAACAACTTTGTATCCTGTCACCCAGCAACATCGAGACAACTGCAAGGGAAAGCTGAGGCCTCCCTCACATGCCAAGGAACATGTAGCAAACATCCTCCCTATATCAGCAGGCGGCTTACCCTGAGGCTGGGGAGGAAAGGTCCTGGGTCTGAACTGTCTGTCTGTAAAAGAAGGTGTCAGGAAGTGATGCCAGGCCCACTCTGCCCCACCTTTGAGGCTACAATCTGTGCTTCCCTTTGAGCTCCCCTCCCTACCAGAGCCCACCCTGAGTATAGCCTCTGTGCAGACCTGTCCTGGCTAAGCCTCTACTACCTCCCTGAAGCTCCCTCCCAGAGATAGCAGGGCAGGGCAGGGCAGGGCAGCCACCAGTGGCCACATATCCTTTCCTTCTGTTCCCAAGCCCATCATATCTCCACCCCCACCACAGCCTGAGATGCCAAGAAACCAGCTCCGTCACAGCCCCCGGGGAAGGGCAAGGCCCGGGCTCAGGGAACAGCTTGGTCATCACTAGCAACTGGGCTCCAGGGCCTTCTCCATAAACACGCAAAGACACACACTCACTTCCTGATTTTCAGCCCTCTTCGTTGTCTGGAAGGAAAAACTCAAAAGATTTGTAGGTCTTGACCATATCCCGGCGATACTGGCCCACGTTGAACTCTGGGGGAAAGGAGAGGCTCCGTTGTCACACAACAGCATCCCTTCCGAATACCCGACCTTGATCCACCCCTCTGACCCCGCTGCAGTCCAGCCTTCTCGCTCCTCCCCCACAGAGACCCCAAGCCCCACTTGGGAAGCCGAGGCCGAGTCTCACCCCGAGTGGGCACGCCAATCCAGTTCAGGTAGCGAGTCAGCTTCTTGGAGATGTAGGTCTTGCCCCTGGCAGGCAGCCCCACCATGACAATGAGCGTTGGACAGTTGGTCATGCAAACTGAAAGGCAAGGAACACAGTGTCCCATGAGGCCTGGACCCCTCCCAGGGCGCCCCTACCTCTCTGCCCAGGGTTCCTCTGCCTCAGGGCACAAGACTGGCCTCCGTTGTGTCTTCCTAGGCTCCTGGCAGCAGAGAGCTTCCTGAGGACCCCCAGACTCCGAGGTGGGGGGTGGGGTCTCTAACCAAGGCTGGCATGCACCATTCCCCGGGCCTTTCAGATGCCACGGGATCTCACCAGACCTTACCCTGCCCTGCACCACCAGATACAAAGCTGGAGCTGCCACAGGCCTGGCGAAACACCATGGGGGAATTCCCCTAGCAGGCAGGACAGAGCCGATACCAGTCTGTCATCCAGGTACCCGCATCCCCACCCCAAGAGTCATTCAGCATTCCTGCTCACACAGCATCACTGCTTCCGCATCCCGGGGTGGAGTGGGGGTGGGGGGCAGTGGATTTCTCATCTACAAAGCCCAGAAGCTGCTTCTGCAGGGAGTCCTTCCTTCAAGGCACCCGCATGCCCACCCGGTGCACTCTCTCCCTCAACCCAACCCAGTCTGCTCGCTACAACCCGTCACTTGGCGGGGAAGCAGCCTTGCAGTGTCTGAGTCATCTGCCACTTGTCTGGCAGAGTTGGGTGCTCAAAACTTGTGGGCAGGGAGGGAAAGGAGGCACCTCAAAATCCACCAGGGTGAGGGCCACAAGGGGCTGAGAACAGAGACACAGGCCAATACCCACAAGGGTGGTCCAGCTGAGAGCCCCCCACCGCCATTCCATGTGCCACCAGGCCAGTGGGCCAGAAAGGAGGTGCTGAGGCTGGAGGCAGGGAAGAGTCTGGACCCAGCCCCCCAAGCCCCAACCACTACGACGGACACCAAGGTGGCAGAAGTGCCAACCTCTCACGATCCAGCTCAGTTTTCAGCATGGTCTTGCCTCTGGAAGCCTCCCTTTCATCATCCTCAGGGCCTGGCCCAGGTGAAACCACAGCAGACAGACACATGGACAGATGTGGAGACCTGTCACTGCCCCTCCTTTGCCCACACGCTCTGCAAGTGCTGGGCCCTACCCTTCAACCTGTCTCCCTCGTGGAGCCAGAGTGCAGAGGCCCTGTTGGTAGCGCTGCCTGGGGTCAGAGTCAGGCAGGCCTGAGTTCCTAACTCTGACACTTACTGTCAACTCTGAGCCTCTGAGTGTGCGTGCGTGCTTAGTCGCTCAGTTGTGTCAGACTCTTTGCGACCCCATGGACTGTAGCCCACCAGGCTCCTCTGTCCATGGGATTCTCCAGGCAAGAATACTAGAGTGGGTTGCCATGCCCTCCTCCAGGGGATCTTCCCAATCCAGGGATCAAACCTGTGTCTCTGATGTCTCCTGCATTGGCAGGTGAGTTCTTTAACACTAGCAGCACTCGGGAAGCCCAAGCCTCAGTAACGTCATCTGTAAAACGGGATGATAATCCCTCAGCAAGGTCTAGCATTCACCCTATGTAAGAGCCGGAGCACTTCCAGGAAACTGTCCTGTGCCTGGCCTTGGCAGCCTGCCTGGCTAGGGAACAACATGGACCTCAAGACTGCCCTTGGGACTGGGGGTGAAGCGGCATCTGTTTGTCCCCAGGCAGGCTCAGCGGCTCCTATGCAATACCTTTGGGCAAATGGGACCCAAACTGAGTCCCAGGAGCGAGGGGGAGGGGACCCGCTGACGGTGCGCAAGAGTGAGGAAACTTGCAGAAAAACCTCAGCATTGGCTAAGGCGAGAGAAAAACAAGTTAGGCAAGACCCTGCATCCTGAGGGCCAGCCCAGTGCGGCTGGAGCCTGGGCTGTTTGCACAATTCCTACCCAGCTGACTCCCAGGCAACTGGAGGGCAGTACTGTCAGCTGCTCACTGCGGGGTAGGGGGTTCCTGCACCCACCTTGGTCCCTCTGATGACCAAGGAGCCAGGAGGCTGAGACAAGCGTGGTGCTTGAGGGTGACTACCATTTGGTGGTGTCTCCATGGGAGCAGCCTCAGGTCCCTGGAGGGGGATCCAGAACTAAGTCCTGACCTGTATCTGCTCCCACTGCCTTGGGCTGGGCTGGGGAAGGGAGAGTTCTTTAAATAAAACAAAGCAAACTGGCATTACGGCCCCATTCGGAGGGGACCGAAAGTCATCTGTCCTACCCCTTCCCATGGCTCCGTGAGGGGCTCTCCCATGACCTCAGGGCTGGGGTTCCGCATCCCCTCTTCACAGCTTCCATCTCCCCAGGGACGTCCCTGGCCTCCTCACACACGTTTGGCGACAGTGTTCCTCCCCATGTCCCCTGGCTACCTACACAGCCATGGTGGGCAGGCAGGACAGCAGGTCAGGGCTGGGCACAACAGCAGAGCCATAAGCTACCCATCACCTCTGTTCCTCAAGATAAGATCCCAAGTAAACACTCAAGAAGAAAAAGCAGAGTACAAGTGTGTTCACAAGAGCCCTGCTTGCAACAGCAGAGCACCAGGGACGGTCCGAGCAGTGGAGAAATTGCAAACCAAGGCCCCCACGGAGGGGACAGACTTGAGCAGAGGGCGGGCGGCCTAGGAGAGCAGGTGCTTGCTGCGGGAGCTCAGCTCCAGGCCCTCAGGACCTGGATGTTGAGCAAGAGGACAGAACACAGGGCATGTGCGGAAGGAAATCTGAAAATATGCAAGTCAGCTTTCTCGCACGTTCCTGTAAATTATCTGTAAACGTCCTCAGGCCACCAGCCCAAGGAGCCAGGAGGCTGAGACAAGTGTGGTGGTGTCTGCAGGGGGCAGCCTCAAGTCCCTTGAGGGGGTCCCAGAACTGAGTCCCGACCTGTATCTGCTCCCATTGCCTTGAGCTGGGCTGCGGAGGGGAGAGTTCTTTAAAACCAAGCAAACTGGCATCACGGTCCTGTTCGGAGGGGACTGAAAGTCATCTGGCCTTCTGTCCGGGCACACATCAGTTGTGTCCTTACCCAGGAAGTCTTGCACACTTTTGGCTAAGAAAAGCTATCAAATACTGCCCTTTTTGCCATGTTCCCCGAGGCCAGTCTCCATCTCCTACCCCATCTGCCCCCGGAGCTCCTCCAGGTCAACGAGCAGAAAGGTAACAGCTTTTAGGCCTTCCGTGTAGCTTTGGATTTATGAAAAGGAGGCAGAATTGCTAGCGGAGAGTGGGAGGAGGCAGGGACATCCCTCTGCCAACCAGCCTCTGGTGCCCTGAGGAGCTGGACTAGACCCCAGGGACAGCCCACTGCACAGCCCAGCCTCAGGATGGGTCCCCACATCCTCTTCTCTATAAAGCCCTGGGATGGAGTCAGCTTCCACCTACCCCGACCTCAGGCTCCCACCTGTCCTTGTGGTCCTCCAACCTAGTTAGAAGCCCACCAAGCAGAGAGTAAAATGCTGCATGAAACCTAAGATGCTGTCTCCATGCTCATTCACCGCTTGCTCCCTCCTTGCTATGAACCCTGGGACCCTAGCCTGGGGCCCAAACCCCCATACCATCTGCAGGTCTCATCTTTGGCCTCTTGGGTGCCACCACCTCCTCCAGGAAGGCCTCCTGTGCCGGGTCAGCTCACAGTCCCAGCCACTGCAACACCGTGAGGTAGTGCCAGGTCACGAGCCCCTGTGCTCAGGCCAGAGCCACATTTTAGTTGCATACCCAGAGCTGGAGAAATACAGGCCTGCCCCAGGGGCCGTGGGACCTGGCAAGTTCCCTCCCATGGGGCCTCAGCTCCTTTGCCACCTGAAACGGGTTGGCACGGAGCTGTTCACTGATGTTTCATTCCTTGAGGGTGAGGAATGGAGAAGCAAAGAAAGAAGGGTGGTGACAAGATACTAAAGTAACTGCTATCACTTATCAAGCACTTATCAAGAGGCTCACAGTGCAAGGCTGTTGACTGTCTCAGTCCCAGAGATAAGGAAGCTGAGCCCTGCAGGGTCAGCTCTGTGCCCAAGGTCACCCAGATGAGCCACGACACAGTCTGAGTGCTCTTGCCTCCAAAGTCCACCTTCTCACTCCTTTCCCTTTACGTAACAGCAGAGGGCACCCACCAACTCAGGGCAACACAGCCCTAACAGAGACTGACTCGAAGCACAAGAGAAAGGGGCTTGGCCCTCCACACCTCCAGAAAAGTCTGGAAGGAGGGTTGGCTAGGGTGAAGCCATGGTCCCTTAGGACTGAATATTGACTGGAAAGCCACGGCCCCAGAGCTAAAGGCAGGATCACAGTTTCAGCACCCCATCAGGACCGACATCAAAATCAGAGCCAGGACCCACCAGAATGTCTGATCAAAGCCCCAGCCATGGCCACCCCTACCAGGACCAATAATGTACTAAGAGATATATACACTCCCCCTCCAGGTGGTGTCACATCCTGGTCAAGGCCAAGGCCCCCAGGCCAGCCTGAAAGCAAAACAAGCACCAAGCACTCTCTCTTCTCCTGTCATTCCCAAGCAGAGGTCAGGAGGCAGGGAGAGCCCAGCATGTAACACCATCTCCTGACCTCCATTTCCCAATAGGTATCAGGACCTGGACTAGGTGTTCTCGGAGGACCCTGCCACCTTGCAAATTCACTGCAATGTTTCAGCAACTCCTAAAATAAATCTTTGTTTTTCCTGGTAATAAAGAAAGAAGTTGCAGGCTCATTTAAGGACAAGCAGGCAATCAATGAAATGGAATAAACACCTAGGACCCTAGGGAGGGAACGTGAGTCCTTTAAAAATTCTATGATTTTCCAGCATATCTTCTAGATGTTTCCACCCTCCAGTTTTACACTCACCCACAACCCCACCTGGACGCTTGCACACCCACAGACACAAAGACAGGCCCATATAACAAAGTAGTCTCACTGTCTCTCTCCTGGACACATCTGCACTTTCCTGAAATTGCTCCAAAAACTCGTTTTCAGGCCCAGAGATGGGCTTTCCTCCCACCCTGGCGTCTTTGAAAGTTCTAGGCTCAGAGAGACCAAGCGATTCTCCGAGGGCCAACACAGCGGCAGATTCCAGTCTGGCCATTCGGCCCACGCTCTCTGGCCAGCGGAGAGAGCAAGACCGAGGCTCCAAATCCTCCTCTCCCCGGCCTGAGACGGTGAGGACAGAGTGGTGTGCCAAGGGTCCCGCGCCCTTCCCTAGGTGATGGCGGCCAGACGCAGTCCCGCTGAGCCGAGACGCCACACACCTGTATCCGCCTCCTGCTCTGCTACACCTGTCCGAGCCCTCCCACCTGTTCCTGCTTCCCTGCCACCGGCCGCGGCAGCCTCACCTGTCTCCGGTTCGCATCTGTGCATGTGAGATCAATACCCATCCCCGTGCACTGCCTTCCCCCCTTCCCCGCGGACCCCGCCTCACCACCACGCTGGCAGGCGTGCAGAGCGGGCCGTCCATTGCTGTACGGCATCCAGATCTTCTTCAGGGGGTTCTGGGTCAGTTCTCGTGGGGACGCCATCCTAGGGCTTGGATGAGTCCGACTGCGCTGCTGCCAACCCAGCAGCCTGGCCACCTCGGGCCACTCGAGGCCCCGCCCCTCAGCCCCGCCCCTCCCGGAGCCGCGTTGACGCCGGTCCCATTCCCCGCAGGCTCCGCCCCAGGTCGAGTAGGCTCCACCCCAACCGAGGAGCGCCTGGCGTCCGAGCACGCATGCCCAGCTCGCCCGAGAGCCCGTTTGGGACCAAGCGGGCCCGCCCTACATGCCAGGATAGAGGATGCGCATGCCCAGCTCCCCACAGGTTCCGGGCTCGGATGGTACAGGCCCCGCCCTGGATGCCCGAGCCCCGCACACCCGACGCTGATCTGCTACGCCTCACCCACCGTCTCGCCCTGGGCTCCCTAGCGTGCTCCCAGGACACGCGGTTCCCATTCTGCGTGACCTCAGGACCCTCAGAAGAAGGGGTTTGCATGGGTTGGGGCAGGTCTGCGTGACCCCAGGATTTGGTCAGGAACAACCTGGAGGCCCCTGCGTGACTGGTCACCGGCCCGCTGGCACGGTTGTCAGCTCTCCCGCTGGCCTTGCACCCCGACCCTCCGAGTCCCGGGACTCTCCACTGCACACAGGAACAACCTGCTCAACCACGTTGAAAAAGCCCATTTATCTCATGGACAGGGACACAGAACAAATCTCAGAACTGACCGTGTTTCCCTCTTTGCCTTAGCTGCTGGGGAGCTCGGGTTAAACCCCAGCCCACCTGGAACAGGTGAGTAGACCAAGCTCCCAGGGGACTCATCCAACTCTGACAGTATCTTCCTTTTCCTTCCAGGACTTCATTTTTACCAACTAAATTTTACATCATTAAGTTTACACACTTGTTCTTTAATGAGCCTCTGCCTCTTCATCAGGAAAGCAGAATATGTACTGTCATCGAGGACAAGATTCTGGCATGGATTAAATGTGTCCATGTCTGAGAAATCCGTTCTAAAGCCCAGTAATGCTGTCATTTATTATGTTCTTTCTCTCCCTCCTGTCTCTAAATATGCAGTGGAGGCAAGAGGCAGGGGAGAGACCCGAGGTTCAGGAACACACCTGGCTCCTCCTCTCCAGTCCTAACTCCTCCTCTCCTCAGCCCAGCCTCTTAAGCTTTGCACACTTTCTGCCAAGGCCTTAGCTGACACGGCTCCAGTCTGGGTCACACTGCCCTCTAGCGATGTCCTCCACCACATCCCCTAGCAGGACCACTGTATCCCCAAGGCCTGTCTACCGAACCTATGCCCGGCTGGGACTCAGGGGCTGGGGCATGGAGCAGAGGCTCCACCCCGTGCGCCAAGGGGCAGCGTGGCTTCCTCTGCCCAACTTGCCACACTCCTGCCTTGAGTCAGTCCTCCAGTCCCAGCCCAGCCCTTCAAAGCCTGGCAAGGACCTTTCAGATGACTGATGCAGATGTCTCACTCATCTCACAGGGAGGGAAGGCTAAGGAGGTCCAGGTGCTAGAAGTCCACACAGACCTTCCTGGAAGCAGCTCAAGCTGCCTCCCCAGGGAAGTCCCTGCCTCAGACCTACTCAACCACTTCCGCGCTTTTTCAGCCTCCCTCTTCAGTGTCCACCGGCCACCTCCCTCCCTGCCTCATGCCCAGCAGCCGGCACACCCACGGGCAGGTCCTGATGAGCGGCATGCCCCTGGTGACCTCCCACCCACTTCCTACTTCTCCAAAGCCACTCATGCTGTTCTTGACACAGCCCTCCTGTTTGTCTCCTGGCCACTACCAAGGCCATTCTGGGGCCACGCTAGCCTCAGAGACTTGTCACCACACACCCACACCCTATCCAACCCCCAGCACTCATTGCAGAGTCTACCTCCTCTAACGTCCACAGACACCCCGTACCTTCTCAGACCTGCCATTCTCCTCCCTGGCCCTCTTGGAGTGTTAGTCAAATGTTGGGGATCGGGGACAGCCAGGGTCGGGCAGGAGGCCAGGACCAGGTCTGGGAAGCCAACTCCATGTCCAGAAGTCTGAGTCCGGCAGGGAAGCAGTGACTCTGTACCTCCCACTCTTCCCCAAACAGTCCGACTCTGGGTTGACTCAGACACTCCCTCCCAAGTCCCCATACCCAGGGCGAGGCCACATGTCAACAGCAGGAGGAGCCTGGAGCCCCTCCCCATGGCCAGGGTCAACATCTGCTCTGACGATATCCTCCATCTGCCCTGCCGTGGCTCTACCTCTCACATGGGAAACTGAGGAAGGGAGAAGGGCCCAGAGTCACAGAGTTGCCTGCCCACCATGCAGGATGGACTCAGCTCAACTGCCAGCCCTCGCAAACCGCACTATACCCACACACCCCACCTCCACACCTGCGCTCTTGCGCGTTCCCTGCGCTGAAATGCTCTCCTGTGTTTCCGCTCCCTCAGATCAGCAGGTGTCCAATAGAATAACTGGCCCCTGTGGCTTGCCCTCCTTGGGGCCATTCCAGAGTGAGCCAGCTCTCCCGGCCCAGGAGTGAGAGGTGTGCTGGGATGTTGTGTATGAACACAGCCTGCTCAGCCTCTCCCCTGCTCCACCCATGACCCTGCCTGGCTTGTGCCGGAGGGCTCCTGTGGTGCCCTGTGCACTGACCACTTTACCTCCTCCCAGTGTCCCGGGCTCCAAGCTGTGGGGAAGTCCTCAGACTCTTCCCAGTCCCCATATCCGCTGGGCAGTCCTGGCCCAACCACCACGCCACCCTTTGCAGCAGAGAGGCCCAGGGACCTCAGTGCATCCCACACGGACCCACACACCAGTCTGCAAATGCATGGTGCGCACACAGTCACGCATGCACACGCACTTCCGAGCCCCGTGCCCAGGCCGGTGGCAGTGAGGCCTCCTGCTCTCCGCTGCCTCCCTCCCCCTTTATTCCCTCCTCCTCTCCTCTCTGCGGCCACTGGGAGGTTGGGGAGTTCCCAGGAGTCCCAATGGCTCTGGCCATTTCTAGCCAAGGATCATCCCGTGTCTCTCTGGGAGCTGAGCTCACACAGGGTGTGAGGTTCCAACTCGGGAGCGGAGAGCCATGTGAGCGAGCAGCCCTGGTCTGCACTTGCTGATTCCCGCCTGACTCAGGGCACACAGTAGGTGCCCAGAGTGCCTCAGGACCAGCCAGGGCACACAGTCCGAGGTGCTCAGAAAGGGTCGTGATTGGGACAGAGCACACAGTAGGTGCTTAGAGCAGCTCAGGACCCACACAAGGCACACAGTAGTTGCCCTAGAAATTGTGGTTTTCCCAAATGAGCCTCTGAACCTTCCCAAGCTGGTATGACCCCTGAGGGGGGACCTGGACAAGTATGACCCCTTGGAGGCCAGCAAAGGGCAGAGCAGGAGGCCCTGGGGCAGCTCCAGCGGGTTGTCCCTCCCCCTGGGCTGGAGGAAGCAGCTATTTATAGTTCCCCCCTTGGCCCAG
>SJXQ01002935.1:23227-57583 GCA_006408695.1 Aepyceros melampus | reverse complement strand
CCCTCGCCCCACCCATTTCCCCTTCACGGACCCTCCAACCTCCCCCTGACCTCGACCACCCTAACCCTCAGCATGTACTGCGCCGCCTCCCACCCCTTAACCCTCAATCCCCACTGTGACTCCAACCCACCCCGCAGTGTCCCAACCTTCCTCGACCCAAAACACTTACAACCTTATCATGCCGTCCCTGCCCAATCCTGAACCCCTCTGTCCACTGTGGAGGGACTCCTTTACCTTGGGACCGATCAGGCCCTCCTTCCCAGGGGCCCCTGCCTGGCCTGGAACACCTGGCTCCCCCTGGAGGAGAGAAGACATTAGCCAATTCCTGGCCCACCCATCCGCTCCTCACTCAGGGGTGCCCCACACTCACCAGCTCTCCTTTGCGTCCTGCCAGCCCTGGGCGGCCTGGGGGACCAGCTTCTCCCTGCAGCAGTCAAGTGGAGGGGTCAGCCTCAAGCCGCAGGCCCCGTGGACCCCACATCCCCCCATTCCCTCATCACCCCGTACCTTATCTCCCTTCTCTCCATCAAGGCCACAGGCTCCCTTAATTCCCCGTTCACCCTGAAAGAAAAAAGAAGTGAGAAAGTGACCTCCTAGATACCTCACCTATGACCCCTGACCCTGAAACCCCTCTCCAAACTGCCCTTAGGTACTCTAACCTCTGACCTTCCCACCTCTGACCTAATACCTCACGTTCAACCCTAGATACCACAGCATCTGACCCCAGATACCTGATCTCTGACCCCGGATACTTCACCCTCCAACATCAGGTCCTGATTACGGGAAAAAAACCAGCCCCTTTCCCACCTTGAGGCCCCGGGGACCCATGAAGCCAATATCTCCTTTGTCTCCTCGGACACCAGGGACTCCGTCTTTTCCTGGGGATCCCTGTGGGAAAAGTGTTAATGAGATCAGTGAGGGCTCGAAGGGAATCACTCTGGCTGTACCGGAAGGGGAACAGCACGGGGTGAGAATCGGCAAGGGGCCAAAGTCACTGGAAGGGCGGGGTTTTCTGCAGGGACGTGTGAGTCACCAGCGGTGACTGTGAAGGCAGGCTCCCTGGACAACAGGAGAGTGCTGGTTCACTGTAAGGTCAAAGGTCATCATGCGGGGCTGGGGTCCCTGGTGGGGTGGCAGGGGCACCTTACCGGTTCGCCAGGGATCCCTGCGGCACCAGGCTCGCCCTGTGGGGAACGCAGGTGGGAGAGGGCCGCGTTTCAGTGCCACTGTCTCCGTGCTGGCCCATCTGCCTCCCTTGGTGACTGCAGCCAGGGCCCAGTCTGCACACCAGCCCATGTGAGTATGCGTGGGGTCAACAGCGAGGGAGGTAGGAGCCCTCCAGTGCTCAGGGGACACCCCGGACAGGCGGGCGTGACCCATGGCTCTGGGTCAGTGCCTGAGATGGGACTTACCTTGGGTCCCGTGAATCCTCGCGCTCCCAGCAGCCCGGCTGAGCCCTTGTCACCAGGCTCTCCCTTGGTGCCCTGGAGGAATGACAGGAGAGGGCCAGGATCAGGACCAGAGCAGGCTGCAGGCTCCCAGCAAGACCGGAACCTGCCAGTTGCTCGCACACAGGCCCCCGAGGCCCCTTCCCTCCAGCCCATGCTCATGGCTGGGACTGGAGACCCTGGCCGTGGGGTGGCTCATTTCTCATGCCAGGACCCCCAATTCCTGCCACTCCTCTTACCACTGGGCCCCCAGCCCTACCTGGAGTACCTCTAACACCCAAGGAACCCCCTTCCTATTCCCACAGGCCTCCTACAGGGGCCACAGTCCACAGACTGCCCTCCAACCTCACATCCAGGCCCTGGAGCCCCTCGAGCCCCTCCCACAGAGCCCCCATCCTCTCACCGGCCCCATAGTTGCTACAGCTGACAGAACTCCCTCCCCTCGGACCCCCAGAAATCCCTCTTCCATCCTTTGCTTCTGTCCTCACAGACCCTCCCTGGGGCCCTCCAGCTTGCAGAACCCCCTTCCCCGCCCTGTATAGAACAGCCCAACCTTGCCCCATACCTTCTCTCCAGGTTCCCCGCTGTCTCCCCGAGGCCCTTTGTCACCATCTATTCCCCGAGGCCCTCGTTCACCCTGGGTCAGGGCCAGAAATCAGGGTCAGGGGCTGCAAGTCCCTTACCCTCTGAGGCGTGAGATCTCAGATGCCCTGGTACACCCCGAACAGGAGCCCCTCGAACACACGCACCAGACCAACTCACCAAGTCCCCCTTGGCACCCCGTGGCCCTGGAGGCCCCAAAATCACAGCTGAGTCGCCCTGAGTAGACAGGGGGGCGTCAGAGGAGTCAGGAGCACCAAGCCCCCTGCCCTCTCCCGTGCCCACACCCACCTTGTCACCCTTCAGTCCTGAGGCACCAGGGTCACCCTGTCGGGCAGAAGAATGTGGGTCTCACTCCAGCAGTGAAGCCCCAGATCCTGAGTAATAAGACCCGCCCCCACCCACCCTCACACCAGGGGCCTCTGCTCCACATCCTTACCTTCTCCCCACGTTCTCCCCGGCTGCCTGGGGGGCCCTGCATGAGAGAAGATGATAACAAGCTAAGGGAATCTGGGGCGACCAGTGGGCAGATGGCTCAGAGTGCAGGGGAGGACTGGAAGGCCCCAGGGAATGGAGGAGACAAGGGACCAGCGAGCAGGTGTGGAGAAGCAGAGGGCAGCAGAGGCTGTGGAGACCCCCAGGGGCACAGAGGGCTCGGGCAGGGGACTGGGTCACGCCACTGCTCCCCTCCCCCAGGGGACCCACCGTGAGTCCTCGGGGTCCCTCCAGGCCGGGGCGGCCATCTTCACCCTGGATGGTGACACTAGATTCAGTGACTCAGTAAGTTGGAAATCAGAGGCGAGAGCCGCGAGGAAGGGAGTCCGTCCCAGTGTGGCTCCCTGCAGTAGCCATGGCCACAGGGCAGGACATACGCACCCGGACACCAGGCTCCCCACGCTCTCGGAGGCTGGAGGCAGGGGCGGGTCAGCAGAGGCTGGAGGTGGGGGCGGGTCAGCGGAGGCTGGAGGCAGGGGCGGGTCAGCAGAGGCTGGAGGTGGGGGCGGGTCAGCGGAGGCTGGAGGCAGGGGCGGGTCAGCAGAGGCTGGAGGTGGGGGCGGGTCAGCGGAGGCTGGAGGCAGGGGCGGGTCAGCAGAGGCTGGAGGTGGGGGCGGGTCAGCGGAGGCTGGAGGCAGGGGCGGGTCAGCAGAGGCTGGAGGTGGGGGCGGGTCAGCGGAGGCTGGAGGCAGGGGCGGGTCAGCAGAGGCTGGAGGTGGGGGCGGGTCAGCGGAGGCTGGAGGCAGGGGCGGGTCAGCAGAGGCTGGAGGTGGGGGCGGGTCAGCGGAGGCTGGAGGCAGGGGCGGGTCAGCAGAGGCTGGAGGTGGGGGCGGGTCAGCGGAGGCTGGAGGCAGGGGCGGGTCAGCAGAGGCTGGAGGTGGGGGCGGGTCAGCGGAGGCTGGAGGCAGGGGCGGGTCAGCAGAGGCTGGAGGTGGGGGCGGGTCAGCGGAGGCTGGAGGCAGGGGCGGGTCAGCAGAGGCTGGAGGTGGGGGCGGGTCAGCGGAGGCTGGAGGAGGGGCGGGTCAGCAGAGGCTGGAGGTGGGGGCGGGTCAGCGGAGGCTGGAGGCAGGGGCGGGTCAGCAGAGGCTGGAGGTGGGGGCGGGTCAGCGGAGGCTGGAGGCAGGGGCGGGTCAGCAGAGGCTGGAGGTGGGGGCGGGTCAGCGGAGGCTGGAGGCAGGGGCGGGTCAGCAGAGGCTGGAGGTGGGGGCGGGTCAGCGGAGGCTGGAGGCAGGGGCGGGTCAGCAGAGGCTGGAGGTGGGGGCGGGTCAGCGGAGGCTGGAGGCAGGGGCGGGTCAGCAGAGGCTGGAGGTGGGGGCGGGTCAGCGGAGGCTGGAGGCAGGGGCGGGTCAGCAGAGGCTGGAGGTGGGGGCGGGTCAGCGGAGGCTGGAGGCAGGGGCGGGTCAGCAGAGGCTGGAGGTGGGGGCGGGTCAGCGGAGGCTGGAGGCAGGGGCGGGTCAGCAGAGGCTGGAGGTGGGGGCGGGTCAGCGGAGGCTGGAGGCAGGGGCGGGTCAGCAGAGGCTGGAGGTGGGGGCGGGTCAGCGGAGGCTGGAGGCAGGGGCGGGTCAGCAGAGGCTGGAGGTGGGGGCGGGTCAGCGGAGGCTGGAGGCTGCGTAGGGGACAGGTCAGCGGAGGCTGGAGGCTGGAAGGGGGCGGGGCAGGAGAGGGCCAGCAGCACTGTCAAATCTACCTTGTCTCCTTTGAGTCCAGGGGCCCCAGGTGCTCCCTGTGGACAGGAGATGAAATCAGTCTGTGGCTCAGCCCCCAGCTAAGTCCCCAACACACAGCAATCAGAGACATGGGGCATTGGGGCATTCTACTCACCGCTGACCCAGGTGGTCCAGGTGGCCCCAAGGGACCTGGGGCTCCCTCTCTCCCTGGGGTGCCTGCCAAACCCTGTGGCAAAAATGAGGCAGGAGAGGGGAAGGGACACTGGGGAACCTTCCTCCCATGCTGTTCCCCCAAGACCAGGAGCACCCTGGGCAGGGCTGGGCGCCCCCTCCTCCTCACCCGCAACCAGATCCAGGGGTCCTGGGCCACCAAGGCCCCCATGCAGCCCTCGGCGCCCTTACCCGCTCTCCACCAGGGCCTGGCTGCCCCTGCTCTCCTCGAGGGCCTGTCTGACCGGGGAACCCCACAATACCAGGAGGTCCAGGGGGTCCGGGGGTGCCCGAGTCTCCCTGGAACAGAGATAGCAAAGGGAGGAATGGCCCCAGCGGGACCCCTTCCCAGGACTGGCCCCTAGTCCCACCTTCCTCCCCACCACTGGCCACAGGGCACCGTTTACCTTTAGACCTGGAGGACCGGCTGGCCCAGGGGGGCCCTGGGCCCCAACTCCTGGGTCACCCTTCAAGGGAGAGAGGAGTCAGACCAGGCTCAGGGCGTCTCGGGACGATGACCACTCCCCATCAGGAATGCCTTAGGGCACATATACCTTGTGACCTTTGGGTCCTGGAGCCCCCTTCTGACCCTAAGAGAAAACGAAGTAAACAGCACTTGAGAGCAGGAACGTGAGCCCAGAGCTCAGGTATGGTCCCAAAACATTCCCAGGGGAGCTCGGAGGGAACCACGGGCATTTGGGACCAAGGGTGTGAGCGCAGGTACATGGGAGTGCGGACAGAGGCGGGATCTCAGATGTGTCCCAGTCCAGGGAGCTCAGCAATGACCACAGATATGACCACAGACAGGAGCTCAGAAACGGGAGCAGAGACAGGGCGGGGGAGGGTCAGCACCAACACAGGACCAAAGAGCAGCCCACGGAACTCGCACAGGTCCCGAGACCAGGAGGTGAGACCGGAGCACGCGTGCTCACAAGAGAGGACCGCGAGACCTAGGATGAGCACGTGGAAGCCGGGAGATTCGACCCCCATGTACTCCGGGAGCAGGACCTCGAGTGCTGGAATGCTCGGCCCGGCTCAGGTTCAGAGGTGCCCAGGCCCAGGAATGTTCCCTCACATGCACAACTACACTCCTCAACCCAGACTCCGACTCGCCCGGACCCCAGACTCACATCTTCGCCAGGGTCTCCAGGCTCCCCTGCACGGCCGGCTTCACCCTGCAAGAAAGTGAGGTGAGAGTGTGTGGCCACCCAACCATACCCCTCCCTGCCCGATGCTCAGACCCTGGGGCCAGGCCCACCTCACCTTCTCGCCCCGCGGCCCCGGCAGGCCTCGGTCACCTTTGGTTCCCTGTGGATACAGGGGTCAGGAGAACACGTGGGTGTCAGGGTCCCAGACAGCAGAGACTCAAAGGAGCGGGAGGCCCGGGCCAGGTGGGGCGTATCGTGGAACGTGAGGGTCATGGGGTGGGTGACCTGTGTGCTGGGGGTTCCACACTCACCGGCTCTCCCACCAGGTCTCCAGCAAGGACTCCAGGGGCGCCCTGATGAGAGGGAAGGGTCAGTGGGATTCCTCAGCCCTCACCCCTGTCCCCCACCCAGAGTCTCCCCCACACTCACCTTCTCTCCCTTTGATCCAGGGGGCCCGACCACAGCCTGCGGGGAACGCCTGGTGAGTCACCCCGCTTCCTGCCACCTACCCACCCCTACCCCGCCGTCCAGGTGGGAGGGACAGACTAAGCTTGGGGGCCAGGCAGAGGAGCTCATGTGGAAGCTGGGGGTCAGGAGCAAAGATCACCTGTCCAGGGGTCCCCATGGGTCCCGGCTCTCCTTTAGGTCCAACAGGGCCTGGCAGACCTGGTGACCCCTATGGCAGAACAGCAGGCAGAAGTCAGTGCCTCTCCCTCCGCTACCCTGCCGCCCAGCCCTTCTCTCCCTGCGGGCACGTGGTTGCACAGCCCCCATCGCAGGCCCGCAGCGAGCTCCTCTGAACACACACCGGCACGCCGGGGGCTCCTCTGTCTCCATCTTTCCCAGTGGCACCATCACGACCCGGCGCTCCCGGCTTCCCCGTCTCCCCCTGAGAGGGAAGAGCTCTGTCAGGGGCCTGCCCACTGACTCCTGAGCCCCGGAGCCCGGCCCTGATCCCCAGGACTCACCACTTGTCCAGGCAAACCCGGTGCCCCTTGAGGACCCTGCGGGGAACAAGTCGGATGTGAGAGGGACATGGAGAGCAGGGGACCCACGGGGCAGGGACTTCGTGTCCCCGCAGGGGCCTCACTCACCACCAGGCCTGAAGGGCCAGGAGGCCCGGGAAGTCCCACGGCTCCAGTAGGTCCAGGCAGGCCCTGGAGGAAGCAGGAGTTGAGGGCAGTGCCAACCCCGCCCAGCTCCCCGTGACTTCCCCATGGGCGGGGCCACTCACCCGTCCTGGTGGTCCTGTCTCTCCGGGCTCCCCCTGCCAAAAACAGGGACACTGAATGAGCTGACAGATGGACCAGAGGCCCCTCAGCCCTGGTCCACAAGCAGAGCCTGCATGGACGGGGCACCTTGGTACTCAGTGGAGCAGTAACGTCCCTAGAGGCTGGCAGACATTGTCCTGGTGCAGACAGGCTACTCTGAGTTCCTGCCTCCTTCCAGCCACACACCCACACATGCCTATACTCACCTTTAGGCCAGAAGGTCCCTGGGGTCCCGCAGGGCCAGCAAGACCCTATAAAAAAATATCAAGGGCAGGAAATGGGTCCAAGTTGCACCTGGACTTACGGACTAACACGAACTAGTTTTCCACCCGATGTGGGGACTGATGCCTGTCCCTGACCACCAGGCGGTGCTTCCCCGTCACTCACCGGGGCCCCAGGTGGTCCAGGGTCTCCGTGGCCACCCTGCGGGAGAGAGACAGAGCCAAATGGGGTTTGGGGAGTCGGTCCCATCGTACCAGGGAAACTGAGGCAGGACTGCCCATTGTAGGGGGTGCCCATTAGAAAGGGAGCAGGATTCTGGGATACTCACCGCTGGGCCTGGGGTCCCCCGTGGACCTTGCAGACCCTGTATAGAGAAGGGGGCTGCTGAGCCTCAATCTGGCCTGCCGTGGGCCTGTTCCTGCCCTCTGGAGACCTTTGCCTGGAGGCCCCACCTCTGGACCCTCACCCCTCCCAGGTACAAGTCACCCCGTACTCATGAACTGCCCCTCATGGACAGTACACATGGGCCTGTGCACACACACAGCCATCAGACACGTGTGCTTGGACCTGGGCAACCCCATCATGGACACAGGCGACCCTCCACGCAGGGGCCAGCACATTGCAAACGGTAACTGTGCCCCAGAACTCAGCCCAGACTGTTCCTGCTGCCACTCACCGGCTTCCCCTCGGGCCCAGCCACGCCGCGCTCTCCTGGCAGACCCTAGATAGAATGTGTTTATGGCCACACCGTCTCGTCCCCCATCCCAGCTTCCCCTGAGACAGTCCCGGGCAGAGCAGACTCCAGCCCAGACAACACAAGTGAGAGCCGTGTTGCACGCACGTGGCACTGTGGGGCAAGGACTCACCGGACTGCCATTCTGACCCCTCTGTCCAGGCTCTCCCCGGTCGCCCTTGATGCCCGGCTCACCCTGCAAGCGGAGTGTTGCACCGTGACCATCACTGCCGGATGCCCACGCACACACCACCCCAGCACGCCCCCTGCGGAGGAGGGGAACGGCGTGGTGGGATGACGGGAGGTCTCACCCTGTCTCCTTTGGGGCCTCGGTCGCCATCACTGCCTGGATCCCCCTGTGGGAATGATATGTCAAGCCAGGCCCGGGTGCCACGGCAGGGGTGGCCCCCAGACTGAGCCCGCACACGGACCTTAGCGCCCTTGAATCCAGGGGGTCCTTGTTCTCTAGAGAGCCCAGAACCTGGCTCGTCCACGGCCACCTACAAGCACAGGGTTCCAGGGCAGAGCTGTGCCGTCACAGCGGCAGGGAGGGGTCGTCCCAAAGGGTTGTGGGTTCAGAGTCACCCCATGGAGCTTCTGGGGCCCAAGCCACCGGTGGCCTCTTGGTGACAGCAGTCACAGGCTTGGGCAGAGCAAGGGTGATCACCTTGGGGCCTGGGGGCCCGGGCGGTCCAGGGAGTCCAGGAAGGCCGTCTCTGCCCTGAAGAGAAGAAGGAAATGGGTGGCCGTCCCAGCACAGCCTGCAGGCAGTCCCGCCCGGTGAAGCCCTAACCAGCTCACCTGTTCTCCACGTTCTCCTTTCTCTCCCCGTTCTCCCTGAAAAGCAGATACCAAGGTGGGAGGTATGCCCAGGGGAGTCCAGCTCCTCCTGACCCCACTCCCCCGGCCACTCCCACCAGCCCCCAGGCTCACCCTCTCTCCAGGTCTTCCAGCCTCCCCTACACTCCCAGCCGGGCCGGGGAGCCCAGGGATACCAGGCTTCCCAGGCTCGCCAGCAAGGCCAGGAGGTCCAGGAAGGCCCCTCTCCCCAACGGCCCGGCCAGGTGGCCCCTGAGGGCCGGGGTCTCCACGATCTCCCTTTGGTCCACGTTCTCCGGAAAAGCCGATGGGCCCCTGGAGGAGCAGAACAGTACATGCTGGTGGTCACCGACACTGTCCACAAAACAACCCCTCCCCGCTTGAGTACCCAGCACACACCTCCTTGCCTGGGGGGCCCCGCTCGCCTGGGTCCCCCTTGGGGCCGCGACGCCGTTCAGGCGCAGGCAGGAAGCCGCCAGAGCTCTCTTCCCAGGTCTCCACAATCTCCCGCAAGGCAGATGTCTGGGTGACATGCAAGGTCAGAAGAGGGAGACCACGGCTGCAGCCACCCTGGCCGGCCCTTGGGGCGTTACTTGTCCCGTGGGGCTCCCCGTGGCCCCCATGCCCAGCCCCCATCAACCTACCTTGATGCCAATATTTTCCAGCAACCGCTCTGCATTCTGGGGACACAAACTGGATGAGGGGATGCCCACAGAAGAGAAGGCCCCACACTGCCCCCCAAAACAGCCTCTATACCTTCATCCCCTGGCTTCCTGCCTAAAGGACCCTTTAGTCCTTGGCTGGGGCGACTGGAGGCCACTGGAAGCCCCTACCTGGCATGTCCCATCACCCAGGTTCCCGTCTACGTAGCCCACTGGAATCCCAACAGGGCAGGGGCCCGAGCACACAGAACAGCACCTGTGGCTGCAAGTGAAGGGGGCGGAGGCGGCCCTACAGGCATGCGCGTAACAGCCAAGGACCACGGCCCAGGCTTCACTCACCACCAGGCTCCCAGGCTCTCCTCTCAGGCCACGCTCTCCTGGGAGGCCCTGGAGACACCAAGAGGTAAGCTGCTGACCCAGCCTGGGGTGCAGCGTGTGGGTACATGTGTAGGTGCTATGGCTACCGGGACAAGTGAAAAAGGTGGGGGCCTCACCTGCTCCCCTCTGGGTCCAGTCTCCCCACGGTCACCCTGAGAAGAATGACTGGTGAGAAAACGCCCCCACTCTGGGCAGCCTCCCCCACCGTACCGCTCACCCAGCATCTGCACACTCACCTTGGGGCCTGAACTGCCCGGGACGCCAGGGAAGCCCTGAGATAAGACAGAACACAAAGAGGTCACAGGGGACCACGGCCTCCGGGGTGGCAACCTAAGGCCCCTGTTGACTGCGCCCAAGTCCTGGACTACCCCAGATGCTCACCTGCCCGGGAGGGCCGACCTGCCCCGGGAGCCCCGGGGGGCCCTGGAGTCCAGGGCTGCCAGGAGCTCCACGCTCACCCTTGGGGCCGTCACGACCCTGTGGAGGATGCAGCCAGCATCAGGACCTTGAGACCCCAGGGAGGAGTGGGGTCACGTATCACAGGGTCAGGGTCAGGGGTCAGAGACTGCAGAAGACGCCAACACTCACTTCTCTTCCAGGGGCGCCCGAATCTCCCTTCTCTCCCTAAGGAAGACAAGGCTGCTTCAGACCCAGCCCCAGTCTGAGCCAGAGCAGACTCCAAGCGAGGGCAACTCACCTTCCTCCCGTCTTCTCCAGGGTCCCCGGGTTCTCCCTGCAGGCAGAGGACGCACATCAGATCCAACAGAGTTAAGAACTGTCCGTGTGTCTTGCTGTCGGCAAATCCTGTGTGTGCCTCACTTTGTATGGCCATGTGTATGTGAGTGAGTGTGGATACAAATGCGTATGTCGGGATGTCGCCACGTGTATCACCCCTCAGAGCCTTGGCGGTGTGTCCCACACCTCCGCAGAGGTCCACATGCAGCCCTGGGGCCCTGTCCCAGCACGCATCCGAGTGTGGCTGCGGGGTCTGTGTGTCTGTGTCCTCAGTGTCCCTGAACGGGGCTTCACCCCTGTGTGTCTGCACCTCTCCATCTGTTCTGTGCCCTTCGCCTGTGCCCGCAGCCGTGGTTATTTTAGCCTGAGTTGGACCATCTGGGCACAGGTTGGCATGTCCACCTAACTGACCGTGTCTGTGAGGCTGCCTCTGTGTGCGCGTGGACATGTGTCTCCAGACGTGTCTGTGTGTGGGGGTTAGGTACACGGGTGTCAGTGCACGTCAGCCTGTATCTACGTGTGTGCCCCTTGTGTGTCACATGTCTGGGCTGTGTCCAGGTGCTTGCATTTTTCTGGAGGTTTCCCTGTGTCTACTCTAGACACTCACGTTTTTCCCATTCAGGCCAGGCTTGCCATCCTCGCCTGGCTTTCCCTGTGGGAAGAGATCATTGGTCAGAGGTCAGGGTTGGGGTGAGGGCAGGAAGGGGGCAAAAGGGTACCATGAAAGTGGGACTTACTGGTGCTCCGGGGGGCCCAGCAGGGCCAGGGGGGCCCTGTTCTCCTCGAAGGCCCGGAAGTCCCTGGAAAAAGTCTTTGCTAGGATTGAGAGAGTCACTGAGATATCCCCTGGGGCACATCCATGGACTTGGAGGACCCCACTAAAAACCTCCTCCAGGGTGGAGACCCCCCCCTAGAATTGGGAGGTACTATTGAGGTCCCAAGGCTGAGACTCAATAGGGTAGGATGTCCTCTGCTGAAACTCCCAAGGGAAGAAGCCTCAGGTTTAGGGGGTCCTATGATAGGCCCCAAGGCAGAGAAGACTAGAAAGCAGAACTCTGCTCAAACCTGCCTGCCAGGGGACCGGGACCCTACCAAGGACAGGGCTGGACCAATGCCCCTACTGCCAGTAACTATGACAACCAGGCTACAGTTTATGCTGGACCCCTGAGCTGCCCTCCATCCTAACACCCCTCCCCCCTTACTTACATCTCTCCCTGGGTCTCCGGCCTTGCCCATGGCACCCTGAAGAGAGACTCAAGTCAGGGAGGCTGCAGTGGTCATGGGGTCAGGGGCGCTGTCCTCTGAGAGGGCCACTAGTTCTTGTGAACCCAAGGCCTGCCAGGCGTAACACCCCCGGCCAGACAGGGTACTAGGAGACACAGATAACCCAGCTGGCCCCAGAGCTCATCAAGACCCACAAGGCTCCGGAGACTGGGGCCATACGAAGGGACAAGGGAAGAGTTGCCACCACGCAGTGACCGCCACAACTCACGTTCAGCCCAGGGGGACCCGAGGCTCCTGGTTTCCCATCCAGCCCACTGCGGCCATCCAGGCCAGGAGGCCCCCGGTCGCCCTGGGGAAAACAGAGTGAGTGGAAGAGGCCTCGAAGGATGAGATGGATCTGAGGGCCCAGGCTCACAGTCGGAAACCCTCCACGCCCTCTCACCTTTTCTCCTGCTGGGCCTCGAACACCTGGGTCTCCCTGAAGGGAACAAGGTCACCAGGTCAGTGAGAGGTGAGGGCAAGATGGACACTTAGGCTGATGGTACCAAGTGCATCACTCACCTGTGGGCCTGGAGGCCCCCGAAGTCCACTGATGCCCTGATGATGGGAGAGGAAGAAATCAGAGCAGGGTTTCCCAGGCCCATGTGACCCCATGGGACCAGCCACACTCACCCTCTCCCCAGAAGCTCCGGGGGGGCCAGGGTCACCCTTGGGTCCTCGTGGACCCTCCTGTCCTCGGTCCCCAGGCTCTCCCTGTGGCAGAGACGAGCGTGTTGAGGGAACACCACTGGGGCCACAGGCGCGCCCAGGGCAGAACGGGTCATGGGGGCGCTGGAATGCTTCTCCATGCTACAGCCTCACTCCACCCCAGAGCCTGGTACCTTCTCTCCGGCTCCAAGTCCCACGTCCACCTGTGGGGGGAATGGCCAGTGAGAAGAACAGTCCAACTAGGGGCAGAGGAGCAGGTGAGGACCAGTGAAGACATCCAGGGGCCGTGGGGAAAGTGGGAGTCAGTGGAAGGGATGTGTGGGGCCAGTAGGAGCAGGTGGGGGAGATGACAGAGGATCAGACCGAGTCAGCTCTTACCAGCCGTCCAGGGGCTCCTGGGGGACCCTAGGGAAGGAAATAATTGTAGTTGACAGAACTCTGGGGCCCTACGGGGTTGCTCAGATTTGCCCCAAGCTCAGCTCTGCTCCCAAATTCCCTGCACCTCTATGCCAAGCCCCAGAAGCCAGATCAGGCCTGGGGATGACCACCAGAGCTCCTGACCTTGATCTCCAGGCCCCTAGCGGAGGTGCTCACCAGACAGGGCACTGCAACCCTCCATCCCCTCCAGCACTACTCACTGGCTCCCCACGGTCACCCTTGGGTCCAGACGGTCCAGGGCTCCCCTGGAGAGGCAGAGGGTCAGGGTTAGGAAGGAGGGGCAGCAGTCGGAGGGGCTTTGGAAACACCCGAGGGACTCATGAGGATCCTTGTGGCCTTTGAGGGTTGTGATGAGGGGTCACAGGAAATCACTGTGAGGGTTGGGCATTGTAGGGTTGGGGTGGCAGGGTCAGAGGCTGGGAGCTGGATGGTTAGAGACTGAAGCTGAGGTTAGAGTTCAGAGGTCAGAGGTCATGACTCACATTTCGTCCATCCTCTCCAGGATCTCCCTGGTCTCCCTTCTCACCCACAGGCCCCCGAGCTCCAGGCGCCCCCTGAGAAGAGTAGCTGGTGTGAGATGGATCCTCCCCCTCCCAGGATTTTGCAGATCACCCTATGACCTCCATACTGCCCCGGGTTCTCCATCACCCCGAAAACCATGTCAGAGTTTCCCATCCTCTTTGTTCCCGCCTCCTCTAATATAGAACCCCCCTTACTTCTCCCTCCAAAGCCTCACCCGAAGGCCACGCTCGCCAGCTTTTCCAGGCAAACCTGGGTCACCCTGGTAGTGGAGAGAACCTCATATCAAACAGGTGAGTTAGGCTCAAACTAACTCAGAGAGGGGCGGCCAAACGGGCCTGGATGTTGACTGGACAGGCAGCAGGAGGATGGACGGGATAACCTGGTGGAGCCCACCCCCTGGGATTCCCACTCAAGGACAAAGGATCAGAAACCACAGTGGAAAGGAGTCTCACCGGGGGACCCTCGTCGCCTTTCTCTCCAGCTTCACCCTGTGAGAATGAGGGTCAGCCCTGATCCCCAACTCCCAGGGGTGCCAGCATACCCTACGCCCCACCCCCCAGCACTCCCCCAGTCCAGTCCTCTTACGTCTCGTCCTCGGGGGCCGACGGGGCCTGGGGAACCAGGCCGCCCAGGGTCTCCCTTCTCTCCAGGGGGTCCTGAGTCACCCTGTGGAGGAGGAGAGTGACACTGCACGTATAGCCAGTCCTTGAGGGGAGGGGACCCTAGAAACCTTGATGGTACCTAAAGTCAGAGGCACTCACCGGGGGTCCTGCTCTGCCAGTGAGACCAATGGGACCCTGCAGGGCATGGGGAGGGGGGACAGGACTTAGTTGGGGCTCCCAGGCAGCACCCCATCTCTCTGTCACATTCCCCTTCCCCACATTTACGCACTCGGCCTCCAGGGTCTCCCTTGGGGCCAGGGTCTCCAGGAAGAGCCAAGCCAGGTGAGCCCTGTGGAAGGAAGGATCAGAGGTCAGGGGACACAACTGTCACCTGCCCGACCCCCTAATACTTCCCACACTCACCTGTTCCCCTTTGAATCCGGTAGCTCCTTTGGGCCCCGGGGGCCCCATATCTCCCTGGAGGTGACAAAGACGATCAGCCTCAGCCCCAGGCTCCATGAGCCCCACTACCCAACAATCATGCCACAACTGTCATGACCTCCAGGGGCCCTGCTTGAGGCGCACCCTGTGACCTTGATCTCAGCCCTGTAACAGCTGCCCTTCACTTCTCGCCAGACATACCTTCTCTCCTTTGGCTCCAGCACCCCCAGGTCCCTGAAAACAAACAGGCCAGACATGGCTTGGCCAAGGATCATAGTACGACAGCCCTGATTGGGGTTGGGGGTACATATGAAAGCGGAAGTCTCTGCCCAGAGGTTACAGGGTCACCACTGGGAGCAGGGCAGGGGTTACAAGGGGCTCACGGCCTGTACGAGGGTCATGGGGTCACAGCATCACAGCCAGGACTTGGAAGGTTTGTTACAGCATCAGTCACAGAGCTCTGAGCCCACAGTGCGGCTTCCAGGTGGATTACAGTCCTCAAGGGGCTGTGCTGTGATCAGAGACCCACCCTCCCTTCACTCACCGCTGCGGGGTCTCCAGGCCGACCAGGCTCCCCCTGTGGACAGAGGATAGCAACAGGGCTGGGTCAGGGACCCACATGGGGACTCAAAGGCTCAGAGTCCCACCTGCCACAATCCCTAGTATAGGGGGGACTGACTCCCAGCCCGTGACCCACCTTCTCTCCTCGGCGGCCAGTCGGTCCTGGTGGCCCCTGCGCATGGAGAAAGCGTGAGCCCAGGATGGGGAGCAACACGTAAAGGCCCACTCCTGGGCCCACAGTCACAGACTTACTTCAGGACCCTCGGGTCCAGGTCGTCCAGCAACTCCCGGCAGCCCCTGGGGAAGAGAATCAGAAATGCTGACCCAGGTGGGGCAGGCGAGGGTAGAGGCATGATGGCAGAGAAGGGCTGGAGATTCAGGATGGGGGTCCCAGAAGATCAGGATTGAGGTCAGCAGGAAGACAGAGACCAGGTCAGTGGAAGTCAAGGTCAGTGCAGCAAGGTCAGAGACCCAAAAGCAGGTCCCTGAGGTTGAGGGTTAGAGCCTGCAGCAGCAGAGATTAGAAGTCATGTGAGGAGGGGTGGAGGGTCAGGGGCAGTGGAGGTCAAGGGCAAGAAGCCAGACCAGAAGGGGTAGGGAGCCAAGGTCAGCCGACACTGGGGTCAGTAGGCTCACCTGTGGTCCCACTGGGCCAGGCGATCCACGTTCACCCTGATGGAACAGAATGGGTCAGAACCAAGTCTGCCCCAGACACTCCAGGGCCCTGAGAGACCCCCCAGGGCACACTGACCTTCTCTCCAGCCTCACCAGCGGCCCCTGTTGGTCCTCGGTCGCCCTGAGGGGAAAGACAGGAAAGGGGCCTTCACTGTTGAAGCCCAGACGAGGTGTCTCAGGCTCCAGTCATCCACCCTTGAAACCGCAACCTCCGACCTGGAGAGAACTCTCACCTCCAGTCCTCTGCGTCCCCTAATCCTTAGGGGTCCCAGTGTGTCACGCCTCATACCTGACCTCCCCAAAGGGCATGCTTTTTGGTTTCTCTTGTAAGTTATTTTGGTCTTTATTTAATTTGCGACAATATTGCTTGTTTTATGGTCTCTTTGTTTGGCCATGGAGCATGTGAGGTCTCGGCTCCCTGATCAGGGATCAAACCTGCACCAGCTGTACTGGAAGCTCGGAGTTTTAACCACTGGGCCCCCAGGGAAGTCCCGGCACTTACTTTGGGGCCAGCATCTCCAGGAAGTCCCCGAAGGCCCTGAAAGGGGTTCAGAGATTTGAGTTTGGTGACTTAGCAAGAGGGATGATGGCTGAGGGTGAGGGCTGGGGCCTTGCCCACCCTGCGGCCCCCACACTCACCCGCTCACCCGGGATCCCGGGTTGTCCTGGGAGGCCCGGGGCTCCATCTTCACAATCACCCTGACGGAGGAACAGATGATAAAAGACCCTGCTTCCTGCACCCGGATGCCTCCCTCTACCCGAGAACTGGGACACCAACAGGTCACGTCTCCCACCTTTTCTCCTTTTTCTCCAGGGGGGCCAACTGAGCCTTCAGGTCCGGGGCTTCCAGGAAGACCCTAGGAGGAAGTGAGGAGAAACTGAGAGCCGCAAACAGGCCCAGCACCCACCCCTCAACTGCGCCAGCAGAGCCCCCAGCTCCTATATTCACACCCAGAGCGTGGACCCCGGAGCCCCTCACCGGCAGCCCAGGCTCGCCCAGAGCAGCAGTGCCGTCGCCTGGTCCAGGGGGGCCCTGGGAAAGAAGAGCAGGTTGGGGAGTGGCCAAGGAGAATCAGGCTCCATGCCACCCCCAGCCTAACTTGCCCCTTACTTACCCGCTCCCCACGATCGCCTTTCTCACCCTGGAAGAGAGATCATGACCCGTGGCTACACCTCTACTTCCCAAGATCCCAGGAGGAATGGGCATCTTGTGGCCAAACTGGGTTACAAAGGTCACGGAGGGACTGAGGAGTCACGGGCAGGGGGTGGCCAATAGGGCCTATGGCTCAGAGTGACCAGCAGGGGTAGTGTGGGTTCAAATGAGGTCACCAGGTCACTAGGTCACATGGAGGTGACGAGACCATGGTGCTCATGCTGTCACCTTCACAGCTGTTCCAGGAAATCCTGGGGGACCCCGGGGTCCTGGGTCCCCCAACGGCCCACGAGATCCAGGGGGACCCTGATGGAAGAGACAAAGCATAAAGCACAGCCTCAAGACCCCCATTCTCTCCCACCCCCCATAGGTTCCCCCCACCACCATACTCTAGAACTTACTGGAGGTCCAGGGTTCCCTTTCTGCCCAGGAAGTCCTGGGCCCTCGCCTCCAATGACTTGTCCGGGCTCTCCCTGCAGGACAGAGAACAGCAGGCAGGATTCAGGGTATGGGAACCCTGAGGTGGGAGAAGCCCCAGAGGTCCCCAGCTATTCCTCATGATGCCTTAGGCCCTGCACAGTGTCAGGCTGGGGGGCAACTCTGCTCCTCCCTGGGACATCCAGCTTGGTTCCCTCCCCTCTGTCCTTCACCTACCGGCTCCCCCTTTGGGCCTCGAGGTCCTCGCTCTCCCTGAGGGCAAAAGAGCAAAGGGCGACGTCTGATCTCAGTGCGTTTCAGTTTGGGCCCCCACAGGCCAATTCCGCTCCACCACCCCAGGTCCCCACCCCGCAGAAAGAGCTCTGGGAAGACGCTGAGAGGGAGAGCAACTTACTGGTTCTCCACGAGGGCCGGCCCACCCTTGGGAGCCCTGTAAACAGAAGCCAGAGTCAGAGCAGTCAGACCACCCCACCCACTCAAGCAAAGCGTCCCATCATGTGAACTGCTCACCTTCGGACCAGGGGCTCCAGGAGTTCCAGGGCGGCCAGGGGTGCCTGGAGGCCCATCTGCCCCAGGGAAGCCCTAAGGAGGCAAAGAAGTCAGAGCAGGAAGGGACCCTCCCTCGGTGCCCCTGGTTCGCTGGAGGGGTGCTGACTGACTGTTCTTCACCTGGACCCCTCACCCTACAGGCTCAAGTGCTGTTGGGGGTGGAGCTCCCACCCTTGGGAGCCCTGTAAACAGAAGCCAGAGTCAGAGCAGTCAGACCACCCCACCCACTCAAGCAAAGCGTCCCATCATGTGAACTGCTCACCTTCGGACCAGGGGCTCCAGGAGTTCCAGGGCGGCCAGGGGTGCCTGGAGGCCCATCTGCCCCAGGGAAGCCCTAAGGAGGCAAAGAAGTCAGAGCAGGAAGGGACCCTCCCTCGGTGCCCCTGGTTCGCTGGAGGGGTGCTGACTGACTGTTCTTCACCTGGACCCCTCACCCTACAGGCTCAAGTGCTGTTGGGGGTGGAGCCGTGGGGCCAAGATGCTGCCCCTGAGCTGAAGGGAGCCAAACCCCAGGCACAGGGGCAGTGATGAAGCCAGGGCCTTCCATGCCTCGAGGACTTCAAACTTCCACCCAGGCTCTCCGGGGCCCTCGAAACCCCACTGGCCCCCTCCACTTCAGGCCCTTCCCCAGAGTCTCTGCCACCATCTATCACATTCACTTAGGCTTCCAGAGTACTCTGTGCTTCTGTTTTTTCACTCTCTCTTCTAAAGACACTGAGGAAGCTTCAAGGATTGTCTTAGGGGAACCTCAGTGGTCTCTACACTCACCCTCTCGCCCTTCGCAGAGACACTTCCAGGAGGTCCCTGGGGGCCAGGAGCACCAATCCTGCCCTGCGAGGAGACAGCAGGTGAGGGGACATTTCGCTACTCGGGGTACACACGACAGGCGTGGGGAGGCACTCACCGGGAGGCCGGGGGGGCCAGGAGGGCCGGCTTGTCCTTTCAGGCCCTAGGAAAGGTGATCAGTGAGTCCTCTGCTGCTAGCCTCCTCTGTCCCACTGGGCCCCCCAACCCATTCTCTACCCCCCATCGGAGCCACTCACCATCTGTCCGGGTTCCCCCTTCTGGCCCTGGGGAAAGACAAGCGGGTGTGGGTCAGAGTGGCTTGCCCCAAGAGTGGCCCTCACTCACACTGTCAACCCTGGACACTCACCTTTGGACAATGCACTGAGCAAGGCTCTGGCTGTGGCTGTGGATACAGGGTCTCCTTGAGGTCAGGCAGTTCAACCAAGAGCCCCCAGACCCACTCTTCTCCACCACCTAGTCCCCAAGACGCCCCTTCCAAACCTGTGTGCTCAAGGCTGTCTGACACAGGGCTGCTGCCAGATTACTGACGGCCAGCTCCAAGCTCGGACCATCATCCACAGCAAAGAAGGTCTGGGAAGGGTCCATGCCAGGCGCCAAACGACGCAGCTGCTCTGGGTCAGCTCCCGCCAGGCCCAGCATCATCATTGTGAGCCCTAAGGAGTGGTCCAGCAGCCTGTGGTCCAGATGACCCTGCCGGGGCAAGGCTGCTCCCAGGTCCCATTCCCACCAGCCCTGCTCCTCACCAGCAGCCTGGGCCTCACGGATAGAGTTGAAGATGTCACCTCTCAAGGGCTCATCCACCAGGAGAACCATCACCCCCGGCACATGCCGGCGGCGTCCAGGCGCATCTGGTGCCAGCAGGTATCTGTGGGCTGTAACCACGGCTGTGCCTGGGAGAAAGGACCTGTCAGAACCCAGGGGCACCGAGCTCCCCAAGGGAGAGCCCCAAGAGTCCATGTCCACTGGAGTCCTTACCCAGGTTGTTCCCACTTGGGTCCGTGTAGGGGATGTTGCGGATCTTCTGCAGGATGACGCCAAGGTCATGGGAGCTGTTCAGTGACAACAGTGGGGAGGGCCGGTGACTGTAGGACAGGAGGCCGACCTAAGGTGGGTAGAACACAGAGCCTGGGGAGGGGGACCCAGCAGGGAGAGGGGACACAGAGCCTGGGGAGGGGGACCCAGCAGGGAGAGGGGACACAGAGCCTGGGGGCGGGGGACACAGAGCCCAACGTGTATAAGTAAAGCTGCACTATTGGGGGGTCAGCGGTGATGGCAGGATGTGGAGTCAACCAGCTAGTGAGTGATCTGGAGCCTGCAGAGGGCTGGGAGAAAACCTGGACGGCTGGCAGGGCAGGGCAGTGGTGTGGGGGCCAGGGGTGTGCAGAGACAGGCCGGAGTCTGGCTGCCTCTGGGGCCAAACCTGGACGGCCTGTGGCCCGAGAGGCCCGAGTGCGGACATCAGGTGCTCCAGGGCTCGCTTCACAGCCTCCGAGCGATGGGCATTGTCTCGAGTGGCGTGCACCAGGAACACCACGTCCATCAGGCCACGGGGACACGCTGCAGGAAAGGGGGCTGAGTTTCTGGGGAACCTGGCCCATCCAGCTGCTCTGGTGAGCCCCTCCTGCAGTACCCACCCTACCTGGGCTCTGTGTGATAGAGGCCTCAGGACCCCGTACACCGTCCCGGACAGGAGTTAGGGAGAAGAGGTAGGAGATGCCCAGCTCTAGGCCTGTCACCTGCTGGGAAGTTGAGGTCCCCGGAAGTGTCTGTGAGGCCCCAGGCAGGTCTACGGAGGACAGAACTCAGTTAAACAGGACGCCTTCCATGGAGCCCGCACTGCCAACCTGCCCCAACCCAGGTCTCCCCCTCACCTTGGCTGGGGCCTCTGAGAGGCCGCCAGGATAGGATGTAGCTGGATGCCCCAGACACTGGGGTCCAGGCCAGAGTCACTGAGTCGACTGATGTGTCCACCACACGCAGTTGAGTGCTTGGGACACGAGGTGACTCTGGAGGAGGAATCAAAGACCAGGGATCAGAGTCTGTGTCCTGAGAACCCAGAGAGATCTAAGGAGACCCTGGGGCAGATTCAGCTTGGTAAAGGAAGTGTCACCGGAAGTCATGCTGGGATCACCCCAGGTTAAGAATGGCAGAGGGAGCTACAGGAGGAGTCACTCGGGGTCAAGGGGTGCAGGAAGTCAGGGTAGGTCATCAGGTGCAGGAAGTCGGGGTAGGAGCACACCAGTGTACGCGGTCACTTCCGAGGGGGGCCCTTCTCCAGCCGTCCCCAAGACGCTCAGCCATATGCGGTAGTGGGTTGCTGGCCCAGCCCATCCAGGTCATAGCTGCTGACTTCCGGCCCCAGGACTCGGGACTGTTCCTGGCCACCTGGGGCAGGCGTGAGAGTGGAGGCCGGGGGCATGGAGGAGGATGCTACAGGCTGGCATTAATGGGCACGTCCACCTCACTGACCCTCACCTACCTTACTGACCATGACCCCCGCCAGCCTCACTGACTGACTCTGTCAATGGGGTCTACCTCCTGACTGTGATCCTCATTCTCACTGACTCTGCCTGAATGACCCTCACTGATCCCACACACCTAAGTGACTGATCCCAGGTACCTTCAGCAATCCAGCAGACCCCCACTGACAATCCGTGCCCACTCTCACGGATTTCACGCACCCTGCTCCCAGCTCCTCCCCCACTGATCCCTAACCCCCCCACCCCCCACTGGGGGTACCTCTCACCCTCAGGTCGCCAACGCAGACGGAAGCCTCGTGCACCAGGCACCGGCTGCCAGTGCAGCCTCAGTGAGTGCTCCCCTCGCTGCACCACACGAAGTGTCTCCAGGGCTGGAGGAGCCTCAGGAGCTAGAGAAAAAAAGCACGCCCATCAGGGAGGCTCCGCCCCGCCCCGATCTGTGCCAATCCCAGGCCAACCCTGGAAGACGCACCGCCCCCAATAGGCCCCACGATCCAGGCTGCATCCCGCCTCCCCAGAAGACCCCACCCCCACAGGTTCACGACGACCAATCCCTGGTCCCTTTTCCATTCCCGAGCACAAACCCCGCCCCCAAGCCCTGGAGGCACCAAGCCAAGGCTCGCCCCAGCCCAAGCTCTGCCTACGGGTGGTGACGACTATGGAGACCGGCGCGCCCTCGCGGTCCCCTACGAGTGCGGTCACTCTCACTGAGTAACTGACTCCGCCTTCGAGGCCCCGTATTTCTGCGGAGTCCGTGTTTCCTGGGAGAATCTGCTGTCTTGTGGGGCCACCTGGCCAGGTGAGCATAGGGTAGCAGTCAGAGATAGAGGAGGCGGGCCAGAGGGGGGCAATCCCAGCCAGGAAGGCAAGGGCCGGACCAGGGAACCATACCCTCGCTCCGGCCCCAGGTCAGTCTGTAGGCTGTGGCTCCAGTGACCCCCACCCAGGTGACCCGCAGAACGTCACTGGAAGCATTAAGGATCTGCAGCTTCGACACGCTGCCCACGGGCTGAGGGTCTGGGGGCAGAGGCAGGGAAAGGGGTCACTGGAGAGCTGGCAGAGAAGCAGGTGGCGGAACAGGCATTGAGACCTTCCTCAGTGCAGGAAGGGCTATCTGAAGCTCAGTGTGAGGTGAGTGTGACAGGTCAGTGTAGGCAGCTCCTGAGAGGGAGGAGCTCAGTGCCTCGGAGTGGGCAGTGGGGAGCAGCCAGGAGGTCACTGTGCATGGCCCACTAGTCAGTGGGGGGCAGGTCAGTGTGGGAAGAGAAGTCACGGGCGGATCAGTGATGGAGCGGGCAGCTGGAGCACTCAGGAATACACAGCAGGACGGGCCAGTGAGTGACGTGTGCTTAGCAGCTGGCCAGGGTCCACCTACCGGTTCTCACAACCGCAGAGGCAGGCGTCCCGTCCACACCAGCCACACGGGCCCACACACGCACGGTGTACTCTGTATCTGGCTCCAGTCCATCCAGCTCGGCCACCGTGGCCTCCCCAGAAACCAACTGGGATTTCTCTGGGCCTAGGAGTGAGGATAAAGATAGCCCTAGGACTATCCTGACTCTGACCCCCAGTGTCTCACCTGGACCCCTAAGAAACCCCCTGCTCCCATTCCGCCCAGACTTGCCCCCCAACAACCTCCAAAACCTCTGTTCCTTTCCCAAATCCCTGGTCCCCACCTCGGCTTGAGCGCCAGGAGACCCTGTACCCTGTGGCACCAGGAACCCGGTTCCAGGTGATGGTGACGGATGAGCTGCTGACTCGAGTCACATGGACCGATCTCACTGGGCCCAGTGGGTCTGGAGGGAGAGGCAATAGGGGAGTCTGATGGAAGAGGCAGCGGAGGGTCTGATGGGGGAGGTGTTGCGTATCTATCTACTAGAGGAAAGAATGGGAGTCTAACCGGAGGCAGGGATTTGACAGCGGAAGGCAGTGGGCGGGTCAGATGAGCAAGGAGAGGGGTTCGGACAGAAGGGACAGTGGAAATCTGAGGCCGCAGCGGACACGAATCTGGGAGACCAGAGCATCTGACAGAGAAGGTAACAGGGTTCTGGTGGAGGTATTAGGAATAGAAAGTGTATAAGTCTAAGAGGAGGGTCAGAGCTGGCAGAAAACAGGCAATGGGGCCGAGAGGTGAGGGGGTGGAAACCTGAGGGCGAGAACAGTGGGGTGCTGAGAGAGAGGCAGAGGAATCTGAAGAAGGCAGGGACTTCGAGGGGCCCACGGGAGACTGAGGGGGAGCAGGGCCTCTGGGGGAGCAGGCAGCGGGGACCGAAAGCGGGGGACTGGGGTTCTGGGCAGAAGCAAGGGTCTGAGAGGGAAGCATGCGGGTCTGACAGGGCACTGGAGAGAGCACCGGGGGGCCGGGTCAGGCCCTGACCGGTTCGAGCCACGATGACTGCGGGGGGGCCCTCCTCTCTTCCTCGCAGCGCCGACACGGCCACCTGGTAGGAGGTCCCAGGTCTCAGCCCCACGATGTCAGTGGCGGTAGAGTCTGAGGGGACTGTCTGGCTGGACTCCAGACCTAGTGTCAGAGGGGAATGCTGGTACACATGGCCCCTGCCTGCCCTCGGGCCCCCCACACCCTGATCTTCCCCCGCCCGACAGCCCTCGCCTCCCCCTGACCCCGCTGACCATTGTCCGTCCTCCAGCTAATCCGAAATCCACTGGCTCCGGGAACTGGTCCCCAGGCCACCCTCACTCGCGTTGCGTCTGATGCCACGACCCGCAGCCCTGGGATGGCCAGTGGGGTTTCTGGCTCTGGGAGTTAAAGACAGAGGTCAGGGATCAAAACCAGGACCCCAGAGTGAGTCAGGCAGCTGTCCCCCCGGCCCTCGCATGCCGCGCTCACCACGGCGGACAGTGAGGATGCTGGCAGCGCCCTCCCGGCTGCCTACTCGCGCTGACACCCCACCGTGTAGCTGAGCCCAGCTCGGACGTCATCCAAGTCAAAGGCCGTCTGACTCCCAGGAAGCACCAGGCTCCGCTCAACCCCTACGAGAGAAGGTAGGACAGGCAGGCAGGGGTCAGTGAGGGATGGGGGCAGGGGGCAAAGGCGGTCAGTGATGGACAGAGATACAGGGCAAAAAGGGTCAGTGAGGGATGGGACGTGGGACAGAAAAGGGTGAGACGTAAGGACAGGGGATAAAAGGAGTCGTGAGGGACAGCGACACAGGAAGAACGGGCCTGTGATGGATGGCGATAGTGATGGGAGGGAGCAGACAGGGACATGAGATGCAGGATGCCAGAAAGCTGGTGGATGGCGATGTGAGCTGACAGGTCATTAACGGTGATGTCGGGTCACTATTAGACGGGGGCATGGGAGGACAGTGGTCCCAGCTAAGTTTACAGAAGGGCAGGGGTTGAGCTCGTGGTTGTGGAGAAGGTGAAAGCCACGGTCAGGGATGTGGGGCGGGGAGTGGAGACAGACCCAGCTGCAGAGCTAGGCAGGGGCAGGACGGGGGTAAGACCGGCCAGTGACAGGCGTGGCTTCAGGGTCTTCTTGGGAGGTGGATGGACAAGGAGACAGGAGGCGGCGGCAGAGCCCCAGGAGTGGAAAGGGATGCAGTAAGGGTGCAGTCAGACCCCGAGGGCTGGGACTTTGTGTCTGCACAGCCTGGCGGTGTCTGCCTCACCCTGGGCGCTGCGCACAGTGACGCGATACTCAGTGGCGCTGGGAACTGGGCTCCAGGACACTCGCACGCGCTGCCCAGGCAGCTCGGTGGCCCGGAGGGCTGTGACGGGGCCCACGGGCAGCTCTGGACCGGCGAGAGAACACCGCGTGAGAGGCGGCCTGGGACATCCCCCCTCCCGTCCCTGCTCACCTGACCGGGCCTGTGGGGCCCTCACCAGTGGGGACCACGGTCGCTGGGGTGGCCACTTCACGGCCCTCTAGCAGCGTGTAGAGCGTGAGGCGGTACTCGGTGCCCGGCTCAGCCCATCCAACTGGTAGCGGGTCACGTCAGAGGGCAGCACCACCTTCTGAGGCACCTCTAAGCCTGCAGGAGGACGGGGTTAGGCCAGCCGAGGCCAGGCCTCCACCCCACCTGCCCACCCCGGCCTCCTGCACGGACCACTCTCACGCCGCCACTCCAGCCGGTAGCCACGGGCCTCAGGCACCAGGTTCCAGGAGAGGAGGATGGACGTGGGGCCCAGGATGACAGGACGCAGGGTCTGCTCAACAGACGTGTCTGCCCGGGACACGTGGGATGTCAGTGGTCCTCTGTGCCAACCAGCCTGCCCCCGCAGCCCGAAGGAATCACCCAGCCCTCTCACCAGTGCGGGCAGTCAGGGAGGTGGCCGGCCCCACACTCCGGCCAAGCAGAGTGCTCACGGTCACCTCATAGTCGGTGCCAGGCTGCAGGTCCCGCAGCAACACTGACCCCTGACCAGGGCCCAGCTCCTGCTGCTGTGTGGCCCCACCTGCCCCGGGGGCACAGAAGGGTCAGTGGGTCTTGCAGACTCAGGACCCCACCGTCCTGTCCGAGGCGCAGGGACTCCCTTCCACCCACAGCACCTCTCACTCACCCCTGACGACCCGCCACGTCACCCGGTAGCCAGTGGCACCTGGCACACTCCGCCAGGCCACCAGGAGGCTGTGGGCTGTGGTGTTCTGGATGGTCACTTCCGGCCCCTCCAGAGCAGCTAGGGGAAGGTTCCATCGGGGATTAGTGAGTCCAGAGCAGAGAAGGGTTACAGGGATGGGTGATTGGGCGAGTGAAGTCAGAGGTTAGCAAAACTGCTCACTGGTCCTAGCGGTCCCGCTCACGGCCTCCCCGATGCTGTTGGCGTAGAGGGCGACCACCGTCACTTGATACTCAGTCAGTGGCCGGAGACCCTGCAGCCGCACGCTGGTCTCACCAGCTGGGACACTCACCTGTGATGCCCAGGATCAGAGGTCACTCCATCTTGCCCAGCTAAGCCCCAGCCCTCCACCTCCCACTGCTGACAACCTTCCTCCCGCAGCTCACTCGGCACTGGCTGTCCCAGCCCTGTCAGGGGTGCGTACTGGACCTTGTAGCCAGTCACGGGGCCGCTGGCCGCTGTCCACTGGACTCTCAAGGACTGACTGCCCGGCTCAGACAGCAGCAGGTCTCGTGGACCAGAGGTCGAGTCGTCGGCTGGGGAAGGGGGCAGTCAGGCAACCAGGCAAGAGAATCAGGGGTCAGCACTTAGGGTGCAGGGTCAGCACCAGGTCAAAGGTTAGGAACACGGGATGGAATTGGCATGGCCACGTTGGGGTTTGGGTCAGGGTTCAGGTCAGGGCACCCAGGGTGAGCGGGAACTCACGGGGCAGGGTCACGGGCACACCACCAGCAGTTGTGCACACCCTCCGGGAAACCAGAGGCAGGAGGGTCCTCAAGATGCTGAAGTCATTGACGAAGAAGAAGAAATCGCTGGTCGGCTGTGAGGCGATTCGCTTCAGCTCCTCGGGGTCGGCATTCTTGATGCCTGAGGGGATACCCAGTCAGGGCTCAGCTGCCCACATGCCCTCTGACTTGCCCCTGCCCAGCTGACCCGTCACCCCAGCGTGGTGCTCACCCACAGCAAACAGCTTGACTCCCTGCCCCTTCAACCTCTGGGCAGCTGTGTCCACCATGTCCTGGGACTTCCCATCTGTAATGAGGATGCAGACCTGGGGCAGGGGCGGGGTCAAGTCAGGACTGCCTCAGACCTTTCACGTGGGGCCACCTTGGAAGGCAGGGGAGGGTGAGAGATCACCTTGGGGACACCAGGTCGGGCCAGCTGGGGCAGGAAGACGCGGTCAGCCACGTGGAGAATCGCGGCCCCTGTGCGCGTGTTGCCCCCCTTGTAGCTGAGCTCTCGGATGGCACGGATCACATCGCCGCCGGAGCCAAGCGCATCCAGGTTAAATTCTGTCCTGTGGGGAGGCGGGTGGCAGCAGGCTAGGGACAAGAACTTGTTCTGGCCTTGGCCTCTCAGAGGTCTCTAGGGTGAGGGTGGTGAGTTATCAGGCCCCTTGAGGGTCCTCTCAGTTCTCTGATTCTGTGATTCCCTCCATCCCTGAAGCTCCTAAACAAAGTCGTTAGGTGCCTCTGTGTGTCCTGCCTGGGGCTGGGCTTGAGCAGGCCTGGCCCCCGGGGGGCTCCCAGGCTCAGGGGCTGGGATATCTGTTTAAATAATGGTAGGAGGAAGGGCCCTGTTGTAGGGAGGTGGACACTGGCCAGACAGGGAGGCCCTCTGCTGAGTGAGAGGCTGACGGGCATCAGGAGGCTAGAACATGGGGAGTCCAGCAGACCCAGGCCATCTCAAGCCCCTGGCCTCCCCCACAGGCTCTCCATCTCCAGATCAGAAAACACAGCCCCTGACTTTGGCAGGATGCCAGTGGGGAGGGGGTCTCAGGTGTCAGGGCTCCACCTGGGAGATCCCTGCTTCTTAAAAGGATGCCTTGGGGGGTGGAAGGAGGGGACACCCTGGGTTCCCTAAAACCTGACCTAGGGGCTTGGAGCTCTCTGCTTCTGACTGGGGGAGGGTCCCTGGTGGGTCCAGTTGTGGGGGGGCTACTGACCGTGGGTCGTCGCTGTACTGCACGGCCGCGAAGCGCACACCCTGTGCCCCAGCTGCCCCAGAGAAGGGCAGCACCAGCCCCTCAAGGAAACCCCGCACTTCGCGGAAGTTGCTTCGGCCGATGGACGAGGAGCCGTCAAGGAGGAACACGATGTCAGCGGCGTAGAGGCGCGTGCAGCTCACTGTGGCCGGCAAAGAGTCATCAGGGTTTCTTCCTGGAGCCCACCTACCCGCTCCCCTCACCCTGGTTCCCTGGGGCTGGGGAGGGGGCGGGTGGGCCTCATCCACTGTGCAAACCGGCCCAGGCTGGCTTGGGCCTGGGAGCGGTGGAGGGAGCAGAGGTGGAGCCTGGAGTGGACTCTCCCGCGGAGGATTGGTGGGGAGGCAGAGTCTGCGAAGCGCACACCCTGTGCCCCAGCTGCCCCAGAGAAGGGCAGCACCAGCCCCTCAAGGAAACCCCGCACTTCGCGGAAGTTGCTTCGGCCGATGGACGAGGAGCCGTCAAGGAGGAACACGATGTCAGCGGCGTAGAGGCGCGTGCAGCTCACTGTGGCCGGCAAAGAGTCATCAGGGTTTCTTCCTGGAGCCCACCTACCCGCTCCCCTCACCCTGGTTCCCTGGGGCTGGGGAGGGGGCGGGTGGGCCTCATCCACTGTGCAAACCGGCCCAGGCTGGCTTGGGCCTGGGAGCGGTGGAGGGAGCAGAGGTGGAAGCTGGAGCGGACTCTCCCGCGGAGGATTGGTGGGGAGGCAGAGTCGCCGGTGCGGGCGTGAATCAGGGACTGAGGCTGGCCTCTGGGGACCAGCGCAGACTGTCATAGGGTAGGGGACCCACGCACATCTGGACGCAGTTGGGGAGACGTAGCGTGGGTCGCGGAGGGTTAGAGGAGTCCGGGGGAGAGTTAGGAGAGATGCGCGCGGAGTTGCAGCGGATGGGAGGCGGGCTCTAGGATGAAGGCCGAGTGGAGCCGGGTGACAAGGGTGCAGTGCCCTGGATGGGGTCCTTCCCTGCCGTACCCACCTCTCTCCCTGGGCTGGGCCCACACTCGGGGCGCCCCTGCCAGGATCCCGGCGCAGAGCGCAGCCACCAGGAGCCGCAGCCTCATCCTCGGTGAGGGAGACGGGCAGCCAGCACTCCCGCCTCTGTCCCTCGGCCTCGGCGGGTCCGAGCCCGGCGCTCTCCCGCCGCTAGTCCCGGTCTTGCCTGCTGGTCCGAGGCTCCCGTCGCCAGACACGCCGCAGTCCCGCCGCCACAGCAGAGAAAAGTCCCTGATCCCAAGGGGGCGGAGCAGCGGGCGGGGACCCAAGCGGCCCGCCCCCACCCATCGTCCCAGAGGTGCCGCCCCTGCTACCCCTCCCCGCGACCGACGATCAGGCTCCGTTTAAGTGTAAAGCCCCCCACCGCTGGTGGCTTTTGGGATTCTCCTGGGAGGTTCTCTACAAGAGAGAGGTTGAGGGAGCCCCTTCCACCCGGTGTAGGGTCAGGGATCTTGGCTGCTTTACGTCAAACATAGAAGTGACTGCTGGAGACTGGACTCCAGAGAGATTCCTGGGGACCCAAGACGCAACAGGATGTTGGGGTGGGGTGGGGTGGGGGGAGCTGCAGCTGGAGATGACTCACCGCCCCCCCACAGGGGCACCCAGACAGCCCTCAGGCCATGAGTCCCGCCGGCCTCTCCTCTGATTCAGCCACCCCCGTCTGGTGGGTCTCCTGTTTCCCACCCCGTCCCCTCAACACAAACGAGGGACTCAGGCTCACCCCAGGGAACCCGAGGCACGCTGGTCTGCACTGTGTCCACCACTGGACACGTCAGTCCGCCCCCACTGTGGAGGGGGAAGCCAGGGGAGAATCTGGGTCATGCTGTGCATATGTGTCCATCCCAGTGCCCCGCATCCGCATCCCCGGCTATACCTAAGCAGATGCCATCCAGCTGTGCTGCAGGGAGGGGCTGTCCATGTGTGGAGGGCGGACCACCCATAGTGACAGCTCCTCTCTCAGGAATCCATCCTCTCCTGCCTCCACCCCCACTGGTGGGCCTGCCCTGCTCCAGCCAGGCCCCCCGACCACACATTCTGAGACTCCCGTCCCTGCATCACTTCCGCCAGGCCCAGAGGTCATCCTGGGCCCCTCCTCCCTTTCCTGCTCCACCTATAGTGTCCACCTTCGTAACCACCTTCACCCCGCTCCTCTCCCCTTAACCAAGCTGACTTCCCATCTGTCTCCTGCAGGTTCTGTGATCATGAGGCCAGAAACCATCTTTGTATATGCATTTGTGTTTATTATAGGGGGTGATACCGAGGCAGAGAGTCACTCCCAAGAGCAGGCTCTGTTATTTTTTTTCTGCTACTCCTGAGTAATTCTGGGAAGACTGGAGACTATGCCGATACTCACCCCTGCCATTGTGCCCCTTCCAACATGTGTGACCCCCCCAACCTCTCCTGGGGCTCCACAGGCTAATGGGGGAAGAGGTGGGGACAGCACGTCTATTGAACCTGTCTGCTTTGAGCTCCTCTCGGGCTTGAGGGTCTCTGGTGTGGCCAGAGCTGGCCACGGTGAGGCCCCTCTGCACTGCCGGTCTTCCTGTTGTCCAGCAGGCTGGAGCTACAGGGACAGCCCCAAATTATCATGGGCACAGCACTGTGATCCATAGGGCCCACAACCTTTTCCCAAGGTGAAGATCTTCTCAGCCACATCCAAGGATCACCCAGTCCTCCGTCCTATAGGTCCTATAGTTGAGGGCTGCAGAGAACGAGACACCTCTCGCTCTCGTTACAGAGGCAGCCCCGCCTCAAGACCTTTACCCCTTCTTGCACAGAAGGGTGGCTGTGCAGAGCAGGGCTGGCACACAGTGTAGACACACACACACTTGGGTCTGGCCTTTGAACGGGTGTCCATCTCATCAGAACCATGAGTGACCCCCCAAAAGGAAGGGCAGCTTGCTGTGAGGGGGGTCACTCAAAGGTTGGGAGGAGAGGTTGTTGGGGGAAGCTAGGTTGATGCACACCTGTCTGGTGCTCCTGGGAGGCTCACGAGCAGGGGTGTGGCCCCCTGAGGCCCCGGGCTCCAGCCTCCTGGCAGGCACACAGTCTAGGGCCCAGCCCCAGAAACCAGCTCCCTCCATCCGGGCAGTGGGACCCTAGAGGCCTTTTTCTCCCTCTTCCACTTCCCTGGACAATCCTCCTCTACTTCAGTCTCTGCACCGTATGTCTCCATCTGGGGCCTCTTTTGGGGGGTTCCACCCCACACATCCCAGTCTTAAGACGCTTCCAAATTTCTCAGAACCACAGCCAAAGCTGGGCAGGTTATCCTCCTCCAACCCACCCCTCCTCTGTGGCACCCCAGCCCTGCTGGGGATGCTGTCCAGCCTGTGCCCCCTGCAGCCCAGGCCCACTCTTCCTAGAGCTGCCACAGGGCTGGCTCGCTGGGACCACACCGAAATGCTCCTGAGTCCCCAGGCTGTCAGCTGAGCAAGTCACTCCTCTTCCCAGTAACCCTCAATACATCTCCCTCAGTATGCCTCCAGAGGAGAGATCAAACTCCCCGGCTAGGCGTGCAAGGCCCATTAGGACCACGCCACCTCAAGGAGCTTGACTGCTGTGTCCAGCGCACCTGTGGCCTTTGAGGGCCAGGCATGGGCTTAGCAGACAAACCAAGGCCCATCCTCCCGGGACTCAAACGTGGGACAGCAGGCAGCCATGGGAACAAACAGGGTAAGGGAGAGGAATACTGGGGTGCGGTGGGAGTGAACTGTGGGTGAATAGCCACCTTCTCAGCAAACTCGTCCCAGAGCCCCATCCACAACTGCTGGCACCTCCTCCCTCACAGGCAAACTGGGCCCCACAGTGGGCTCCCAGGAACCCTGACTGGAAGGGCAGGCGGGCACGGGAAGAAGGCCTATCTGCCCTCCTGCAGTGGGGACTGGAGCCCAGGGGTGGCAAGGGGACTAGACAGCTGTGAGCTCCAGCAGGTCCTCGGGAGCCGGGGAGGGGATTGCCGGGCCAGCAGCTCAGGACTTGCCTGGGACAGAGCCTGTCGAGGGAGGGGGCTCAGGCCCCACTGAGCTCAGGGATATTCTTAGAGCCTGAGTCAGCGGCAAATCGAGGCAAAGGATTCTTGCCTTGCCTGTCCAGGCAGCAATGAGAAGCCAAATGGGAACACTACGCCCCGGGCTATCCTCCTCCCAGAATCCAGAGTAAACACACAAAGGCAGCTTCCTCGAGGACATTTCTTGGCCTCTCCTGGTCTGGGGGGTCCAGGGTCCCCCAGAGGGCGACCCACAGGACCCACAGCAAGGGGCTTCCTACCTGAATCCCTAGGCTGGGAGCCCTAGCAGGGTAAAGGCTGGGTCTGCAATTCCCATGGCTCCCCACATCCCTCTCCTGGGACAGGCTGGTGAGGAGCATCCCCCATGTGGCTAACTGCAAACAGCTGGCCTCAGCTCCCTGCAGGCATCAAAGGCTTCTGGCCTCCATGCCGCAGCCCCCACGCTCGCCCCTGACTAAGGACACATCAGCCTGTGGGAAGGCAGAGCATCTAGGACACGCAGAACTGGGGAAGTCCCCGCTCCCCGACCCACGGCCCGGTGGGCTCCACGCCAATGACAAGAGAGGGATGACGCAGTTCTCGATGCAAGACTTTATTGGTTGGTGGGTCAGCAGCAGCACAGGTCTGAAGGACTGAGGTGGTGTGTTTGTGGTGGGGGGACCGTGAACCCCGGCCCCGCCCTCTCGTCTGCACAGGCTTCCTGCCTAGAAGCGCAGCCAGAACATGCCGCTACGGATCCGGTTATAATCTGGAAGCTTTCAATGGGGCCTGTGGGGAGAGGGTGGGGCGTCAGGGTGGGGTACCTGGGTGGTACAGGGACACCTGGCCCTGTGCCACGCCCCACTCAGAGCTGCCCAGAGCAGCACAAGGCAGGCTTTAGTGGAAAGAGGGTAAAGAACATTCCTCCAGGGGGTGCTGAGCCTGCCCCTTCACGCTCTGGCCTCTGGAGCCCCACCCCACATGCGGAGGTGTCCGTTACCTGGCGGGTGTGGGGTATTGATGGAGGCACCTTGGCAGGGAGTCAGGGAGCTGCTGGGACAGGTTTTCTGAGCAAGAACTCCCTGGCAGCCAGGCAGTTGGGCAGAGCCTCTTGGGGGCCCCAACTTGCTGCTCCCAATGAAAGTTGGGGGAAGGGAGGAAGCAGAGGCAGAGGGGAGGCCCAGACAACAGCCTGAGGAGGCGGCCGGAGAGCGGACCTTCCAGGCCACTCACCAAATCCAGCCACTGCCGGGCACTGGTCATAGAAGTACTTGGAGCAGACCTCACGCACCACCCTGGCATCCACCTCCTACAGAACGATGCAGAGGGCACACTGAGTGGCAAGGCCCCCGGGGACCAGTCAGCAGCATCCAGCCGGCCAGACCTTCCCCACGTACTGAGGAGCTGACCCCGCACCTGAAAGGGGAACGGCGGCAGGGCTCCCCGGCTACAGGCTTCCACGGGCCCCAGGCACCCCACAGCCACCCACGCCTCTGCCCTGCCCCCCGGTTACACGACCAAGGCAGACGACGCTGGAGGACACCGGGGCACCCACAGGAGCAGTCTGCCTCAACTCCCCACCCTCTGCCAGTCGGCCAGCTCAAGACTCCCAAAGCCCTCTCCCCCAGGGGCCTGTTACCGCAATCCGGCTTTCCCACTCCGCCAGGGGAATGCGGCGGCCGTATGTCAGGAGACTGCGTCCGATGTCCTCACACACAGGAGTGGTGCCTGCAAGGGTAAAGGAAGCTCACAGGCCCGCACCGAACCCCCAGGGCCCTGCGCTGACCTGGCCCTTGGCCTACCATAGACCACAATCCTCACCTGTACAACCTCACCTGTATCCATGGGCTTCTCGGGCCCACCCACAAGGGGTCCCTGAAACCCCAGGCTCCTGGGGAAGGGGCAGCAGTGGGACACGACGTGGCCGCCAACGTCATCCTTGCCAGTCTCAGTCAGGAGCACTGGTCACGCTGGGACTGCCACCGCCTGTACCCACCCCACCCCTCGCTGCAGGGCTGTAGGACTCACCATCCAGATGAGACACCAGAGCGTTTCGGAGGAGGTTTTTGCCCCGGACCACCTCGCTCTCCGTGGCGCTGGTGCACAGGCGCATCCTAGGGCCGGGGAGGGGTGGGAGTCATCCTGAGATGCTGTGGGCCCCGAGCCGCCCGCCCGCCGCGGCCAGCAGCAGCCGGCCGCCACTCACCACTGGCCCTGCAGGACGAACATCATGTCGTCGATGCTCATGTGGTCGCAGACGAAGTGCGCGCCCAGTAGCCCGGTGTCTGCGTAGCAGATGTTGAAGGTCTGGAAACTCTGGCACAGCTTGTTGGTCGCAGCAGTGGAAGCCAGTGGGCTGGACAGGTGCTACCAGGGGCCAAGGTGGTCAGCACCCACTCTCCTCTCTGCCACCCACCCCCTGAACCCGGCAGGATGAGCACCCGCCGCCCAGCTGCCCCTCTTCCCTGAAGACAAGGTCCCCTCCCATACCCACTCACCGTGCCGCCACCATAGGTGCAGTCATAGTGGCCGATGATGGCGTTGGCCACCTGGAGGGCCACGTTGTCCGGGTTGGCCCAGCCAGGCCCCTCCACTGCGATGGCCACGTGGGCCAGAGGCAGGCCGTCTTCACGGTGCCGGATCTGAAATGGGATGTGGCAAAGCTAAGGGACAGCCAGACCTCCCCTGCGACAGCAAAGTTGCCAAGTGTGGCTGGGAGCGTGTGCACGCGAGCGTGACCACGTGTGCCTGGGAGGCAGCAGCCGTGGAAACCCGGCCCGATTCCCGAGGCACCCCCGGAGTCGGGCACACGGGAGCCGGTC
>SJXQ01002935.1:4827-20198 GCA_006408695.1 Aepyceros melampus | reverse complement strand
CTGACATTCTCACTGGGCCCCTCCACGGACTGGGCTAGAGGTGTGCCCTGGAAGGCTGTGGCGTGCAGGTAGTTGAAGACCACGTCTCGCATGGACGTGTCGTTCTCCTGCAGCTCCTGCAGGATCACGTCCCGCTCCTTCTCAATCTGGGAGTCCTCGAGGCTGCAGTTCTGCACGATGTCAGCCAGGAGCTCTACAGCTGGGTGCAAGGAGGACAGGTGTGGAGACAGCAACAGCATAAACCCCTAGGCCTAACCCCCTTGGTGTCAAGGCCCTTCTTTTAGGGTCACCCCATTCTTCAGTCAGGCCAGGGACTCCCGAGCGCCTGTCCTCTGCACCCCTGGAGTCCTACCGTGTGCCGGCCCCGCCCTCCAGGCTTACCTTTTGGCAGGTCCTTTGATAATGCCTTAATGTAGTAAGCCGTGTGCTCCCGGGTGCTGTAGGCATTAAGATGGGCCCCCATGCTCTCCACTTCCTTCTCCAAGGCATTGCCAGGCCGATTCTTTGTTCCCTGGAACCAGACAGGAGCCACATGGGAGCCCAAGATCCCTTATCTTCATAGGCGGAAGTCCCAGCAGGACCACTGGCCCACAGGTAGCACCCTCAGCAAAGACTCTGGGGTTGTAGGGCCCAGAGTCTGTGCTCACCAAGTGCTCAGCAGGCCTTAAGCTGATCAAGGCCACAGCATCGTGGACCGACAGAATGGAGACATCCAGGGGCCAGGGAAGAAGGGCATGCCCAAAGCAAGTGTTACCTGAAATCCGGCACCCCCAACCAAGAGGGGGACAGCTCAGGGGAAGCGCATGTGACTGCAGAGCGCCCATACCAGCCTGACCTCACCAGCACTCGCTTACTGACAGTCATGGTCAGGTGAACTCACACCTGTGCTCAGGCGATGCTACTCCCCACTCCCCTTCACACCATTTATGACTCTGTGTGTGTGCCAGGGGCCTCTGTGGGGTTCAGCCTCCGTCCTGTGTGTGTGTGTGTGTGAGTACTGCTATTCAACAACACACACCCACTTGCTGAGACTGAAACGCACATCTGTGACGCTGGAGCTGGCAGCTGCCCATTCTTGCTCCACACCCTCACCAACCCTGTATCTTCTCTATTTTTTTCATTCGTTTAGAAACTCAGTGTCTACTCCATGCAAACACAAGGTGGCTAAAGGGTTGTTCTCATCCTCACGAAAGCTCCTACTTGATTCCACAAATCAGAGATACACAGCATTTTACAAAAACTAAGTTGCTGGACTTGTTACAATGCATGTGTACATGCACAATTCTACGTCCATGCAGGCAAACACTACAGGCCTGGCTTCTGGGGAAGAGCAGGGCTCCCATGCTCCTTGGGGTTTTTCTGGCTCTGGGGGCCATGTGCAGGGGTTTACCAGGTAGGCGCTCACTCAGGAGAGGCCTGGCCCATGTAGAGTCTCCCAGGAAAGCCAGACAGAGATCGCTTCCCTCTGCCCCCTTGCTAAAAGTCCTAAGTGAGGAAGCTAACTTTTCTGACTTGCACACTCAGCAGGGACAGCAGGAAGCCCTCAGTACAGGGGAGATGCAGGACTGGAGGAGCCTCACCTTGAAAGCCAGATGCTCCACAAAGTAGCCGGCCCCGTTGTTCTTCTCAGTCTCGTAACGGCTGCCGGCATCAATCCATACCCCAACCTGGACGAGAAATCACCAACAAAGGTAACAAACAAACAGACCCCAGCCCCGACTCACACCCGACCCTGCGGGATCCAGAACAAGCCCCAGACAGCGGCTCACGGTTCCAGGCAGGGGAGGACGTTGTCAGTAGGCCCCTGAGATTGGATGCTCGGGCACCAGCTGACTGACTAGTCACACTGCACCGCCTCTATCTAGTCCCTGCTCTAATTTCTGACGGGTGACGAGACTTCCAGGGAAGCTTCTAACTGCACATCCACCTGTCCCATCACAGCAGAAAATTCTTAAAATTCAATCTCACTTTTCAGTTCTTTGTTTCTTCTGGGCAAACTACTAATCACTTGCAAACAACTTTTTTTCTCCTTCCTAAAAATTACACCCTGTCTTTCTGTTCTGGAGATTGCGTTCTTTCACCATTGAGGAGAAGGCTCATTCATACATACTTAAAAAAATCTTTTTAATCAGACCTGGACATCTAACACTGCCAACACTCCTTGGCACCCAGTGAGAGATTCTTATAATTTTAATAGCTTCCTTGTGTGCTGTGAAATGCACATCACACTACTCACCCCCATGGTAACACAGATCTAATCTCTTCTTTTACTATTTGTATCATAGCTGATTTAAAATGCTCACATCTACTTTACTAAGAGAGGTACATGTATACTATATACCATAAATTCTTACATGAACATCATCTACTACCCATCTAACATCTTCAACAGATGCATTTTATAATCCACAGTATTCCTTGATTACAACTGGCAGCATTCTTTCTCCGGCACTTGAGTACAGTGGTGCTCCTTAAGATCAAGGGCATCTTCTGTTTCGTTTTTGCTCTCAGCCGCTAAGTCGCATCTGACTCTTTGTGACCCCATGGACTGTAGCCTGCCAGGCTCCTCTGTCATGGGATTTCCCAGGCAAGAATTCCACAGTGCATTGCCATTTCCCTCTCCAAGGGATATTCCGGACTCAGGGATCGAACCCATTTTTCTTGTGTCTCCTGCATTAGCAGGTGGGTTCTTTTGCCACTGAGCCACCTGGGAAGCCCTGGGCATCTTAGTGTCCATGAAATACAGCATTCTTGATCCAGTTTTCTTAACAGGCTGTGTGTCGGCTTATACAGGTGTCATGCAGTAAGAAAGCTGCCCATCACCTTTTGCAGTGTTCAGTCACAACCTGTATCACAGGACATTATTCCTGGAAAACTCAAAGAATTTACCAATCAAACCACTTGGAGAGGGGGTGGGGGTGGAATGAGAAAGAGAAAGATCGCCTCTTGAGAATCTTCTCTCCTGTTTACCTAACCAAGATATCTACCTTTGAGCCAATCTTCAGGAAAATTATCCATTTAACTGGAATTTTCAAGTGGTTTTCTTTTGCAATACATTTCCAATTTAGCCAAGGGATTACGACTTTGGGCCATGAGGGTGGCAATCACTACGTTTCTGAATCCCATTTTCCTCATGGAAAAAAGCCCACTTCTTTCATATGGGCTGCTAAAGAAAAAGCTGAAAAGGAGGTTGGCCTCCTGACTGGCAGGCATCACACGCTAAATAAGTGTTGGTTTAGTGAGAACTGCCTCCATGGTTAGAATCGCGACTGTAGTAGGAGGGTCAATCCTCAGGGTGACTGAGGAGAGTCTGACCCAAACCATAGAGCCCAAGGTCACACCCCGACCTGGGAAAGGAGGCCGTGCCCCATATGGAGGCGCCCTCCTGACTGTGGACTCCGCTCACCGTGCAGGTAGGCTGCGAAGACTGCTCCGAGGCCACTCGCAGCCCGTTGTCCAGCTGGCTGACCTGCGTCTCTGGCACGCTCTGGAGGGCCTGGGCGTAGGTGGCGGTGCCCCTCAAGTCAGACGACCTCAGCAGGGCCGGCTGTTGGAAAAGGGCGACCGGGACTGAGGACTAGAATAGGGGGTCGCTCCTCAGCTTGCAGGCCTGCAGTGTGGGATCCTCGTCCCTGCCCTCAGGCGGTCCACGAGACCCCCATTCACGCCCTCGGCCGTGACCTTCCCACGGCCCTGACCCCACGACCTCCCCATTCTCCACGGGCACCAACAGCCCGCTCCCGGTCCGCGTTCCGAAGCCCCGCTCCCCACCGCTCTGCGCGCTCGTTGCCACCTCACCGAGCGGCGGGTGCGCAGCAGCACTCGCGTCCCGGCGCCAGCTGCCCAGCAAACCGCGGAAGCCGCCATCTTCTAAGCCACAGTGGACGCTGGGTCGCGCCACGCATGCGTAGAGGCGCCAGGCGCAGGCGCAGTACTGGGGTCTTGGCGCTCGGCCGCCCCCTGGCGGAGGAGACCGGAAATATTCATTTACTCCCTGCAGGTCGCTGCTTCTTGTCTTCGCGTCCCTGGGTACCAGCGCACATCAATGCCCCTGGCTAGTCATCGTCCTGCTCAGGTCTGTTCTGGATCCGGTTCGTCTTCCCTCTTCACTCGTGGAAGAGTGCCCGACTTTCTCACGAACCGTGGGCGCCTCGACTGCACTGAGTGCTCGGAGTGGGCGAGCGGGCCGGAAGCGCAAGCACAGCGTGTTTGCGAACCGCAACCCCAGGGCTTTAAAGCACCAGGCTGGAACCTAGGACTGCTGGGCGACTGTTGAAAAGTCACGGTTTTCTTTTTAAAGGAACCGAGTAAATTCAGATGGTTGATATGGAAAGAATTTAGCAATATATTGCTAAGAAAAAAGGAACAATTTTAGAGATTAATTTGTGAAAAAGATTCCTTGTTTGGAAAACAAAACACACATCAAGAGGACTTGCATAGACAACATAGAGAATTCCTAGGAACTCACTGTAAAGTCTCAGATGACTTACAGAAAATAAATTCAGGGGAAGGGGAAAGAGGCTACCATTTTCACACTTCTGTTCTAATACATGATTTAAAATTTTTAGGGAATTCTCTGGCAGTCCAGTGGCCAGGTCTCGGCGCTTTCACTGCAGTGGCTGGGATTCAATCCCTTGTTGGTAACTAAGATCCTACAAGCCGCTGTGCGTGGCCAGAAATTTAAAAAAAAAAAAAAGTAAAATAATACTTTCATTAAAGTATTTGTTGCTTTTGAAATAATGGCATATTTCTGAACTGAACTTCCTTTTACAGGTATATGAGACTTTTTGTGACCTTTCAAAATATCACTCAATGAAAATAGAACTTTCTTTTATGAAAATGAAACAGAAGGGGCTTCCCTGGTGGCTCAGTGGTAAAGAATCCACCTACCAGTGCAGAAGACACTGGTTTGAGACCTCATCTGGGAAGATCCCACATGCCAAAGAGCAGTTAAGCCCATGCACCACAACTACCGAGCCTGTGCTCCAGAGCCCTTGTGCCACAACTGTTGGAAGCCCCCACACCCCAGAGCCCCTGCTCTGCAACAAGAGAGCATCACCACAATGAGAAACCCAAGCACCCCAAGGAGGAGCAGCCCTGGCTCACTGCAGCTAGAGAAAGTCCCTACAGCAAGGAAGACACAACGCAGCCAAACTAAGCAAAATTATGTTAAACATCAAAGAGAAGATGCTTAAGTGTGTGTTGATTAATATCTTGTGAACTAAAATGACGTCATCATCTAGACATGAAAAATAAAGTGAAATAGGATCTCCTAGTTTTTTAGTAGTTTTTTTTTAATTACTGGTGTTTAGAACCATGTTACATTTACAGAAAATCTGAGCAGAAAGTACAGAATTTCCCATATATACCTGCCCACATACAGCCATGCACAATTTGCCTTATTAATATCTTACCTTATTCTGATAACTTTGTTACAATTAATGAATCAGTATTGACACATTTATTATTACTAAAGTGCAAAATTCTTGGACTTCCTTTGTGACTCAGCTGGTAAAGAATCCGCCTGCCATGTAGGAGACCTGGGATCGATCCCTGGGTTGGGAAGATCCCCTGGAGAAAGGAAAAGCTACCTACTCCAGTATTCTGGCCTGGAGAATTCCATGGACTGTATAGTCCACGGGGTTGCAAAGAGTCGGACACGACAGAGCATCTTTGACTTCATAGTTTATTCAGATTCCCTTAGTTCGTTTTCATCTAAAGCCCTTTTTTGTTCTAGGATCCTGTCCAGGATACCACATTACATTTCATTGTCATGTTTTCTTAGGCTCCTCTTGCTGTGACACAGTTTCTTCCAGTGACGAATGCACTGCATACCTTCCCTCCAGCAGTGTGCGTGCATGCGCAGTCATTTCAGTCGTGTCCAACTCCTTGCAACCACATGGACTAGAGCCCACCAGGCTCCTCTGTTACTGGGATTTTCCAGGCAAGAATACTGGACTGGTTGCCATTTCCTCCTCCAGGGGATCTTCCTGACCCAGGGATTGAACCCACATCTCCTGCATTGCAGACAGATTCTTTACCCATGAGCCACCTAGGAATCCCTCCAAAGAGCTCACTGCCTCCAATTCCTCTCCTCCCACTCTCTCCCAAAGCCACCCCAAGTCCACCCCCTATCCATTCTTCCAAAACCACCCTCTATTCATTCCTCCAAACCACAGCTGTAAAGGTCATCCGTGAACTCCAGGTTGCTAAATCCAATGGCCAGTTCTCAAGTCTCGTTTAACCTGATTGGACACATTTTCCTCCTTAGAGCCTCATCTCTTCTCCACGTTTATTTCCCATTCTTTCCTATTGTCCCACGTCCCTGGACACTCCTCCTTAGCTCCTCTGCTAATTCTGCTTCACTTCTGACTTGTATACAATGAGTGCCCAGGGCTCAATTCTGGCACCTTTTCCCTCCTGATCAAAACCTCTATGGTCATCTCATCCAACCTCATGGCTTCGGTGCTGTCTATACCAACAGAGGCTCCTGTATTCCCATCATCTACTCACCATCTCCCCCGAAGAGCTAACAAACATTTTGATTTAACATGCTAAACTCTTTACTTTCCCTCCCAAACATGTTCCTTCCATAATTGTCTTCATCTCAGTAAATGAAGCTTCCATTAGCCAAGTTGCTCAGGCTAAAAATCTAGGACTTGTCTTTGACTCCTCTCTCTCAAAATCTATACCCAGTACCTACCCCCCACCCCTGCTTCCTCACACCACCCCCCCTGCCTGATACCCTGGGGTGAGAAGGGAAGGACAAAGACAACCAGGAAGTATGATGTGGTAGATGCTGTTTCAAGAGATTGGTCAAAAAGGAAATGCTACTAAAAGGTCAAGTACAAGTAATGGTCATTGCAATGATTTGGCAAGAGTCTTGGATGAGTCACTGATTTTCTGAAATTTACTTGGCATGGCATCACTGACTCGATGGACGCGAGTCTGAGTGAACTCCGGGAGTTAGTGATGGACAGGGAGGCCTGGCGTGCTGTGATTCATGGGGTCGCAAAAAGCTGGACACGACTGAGTGACTGAACTGAACTGAACTGAGTTCAAACTATCTCCCCCCTAAATTGCAAGCAGATTTTTGTAACAAATTTTGTTTTGTTTTGTTGGCCATGCCACGCTGTACACAGGATCGAATCCACGCCCCAGGCAGTGGCAATGTGGAGTCCTGATCACTGGGCCACAGGGAAGTGCTGTAACAGCAAGTCTTGACGAGGCTTCCTTTCTCTATCCATCTCTGAGACTCCTTTTATTTCCCCCAGAAATTCTCAAAACTATAAAGCAGGTCCACGTAGGCTGTCTGAGAGGGCTCTAACACTCACCTTATTCTTCTCACTCAATATTTGTTTGATATACACTTAAGCTTATTGGTCTTGATTTTTTCTTTTTATGTTTTTATCTTAGTGTTTAAATCATGCTTACATGTACATAACATTTAGCATCTGTATTATTACATCTTAATTGTTACACAGTTAAGCGTGTATTAATTACAGTGGTATTAATTACATTCAAAATGCTCTGCAGGGAATTCCCTGGCAGTTCAGTGGTTATAACTTGGTGTTTTCACTGCCGAAGCCTAGGTTCAATCCCTGGTCTGGGAAGTAAAATCCTGCAAGGGGCATTATATGGCCAAAAAAACACGTATATATTGTGCAACCATTACCACTGTCTACTTTCAAAACTTTTCTTCATACCAAACAGAAACTCTACTTCCATTAAGCAATAACTCACCATTTCCACTGTCCTTGAATCTCTAACAACCTCTATTCTTTCTGTCTCAATGAGCTTGTCTATTCTTCCTTGTATAACTGGAATCATACAGTATTTGTTGTTGAAAAGATAACAGGCCCAAAATAGAGTCGCTTGTGCTAAGCAGCATGCCACCTAACCAAGTCTTAATTTTAGCTTGGGCTCTCCTAGGAATTAACTCTTAAAGCAGTTGAGCAGTACTAGTTCATCTGATCAATACTAGTTCATCTGCCTGATAAACCATGCCATTCCCTAAAGGACAAGAAATTTGCAGTAACCAACTGCTTTTTCTTTTTTTTGCCAACTATAGTATCTTTGTTCATACTCCCTTTTACCTATAAAAGTCTTCCACTTTTGTTCAGTTCCTGCGAGTTATTTTCTTTTATAATATTTATCTATTTACTTACTTAGGTGGTTGTGCCAGGCCTTAGATTGGACATGCCTGATTTGAGTCAATTTTGTTCAAGTAAACTCTTACAAATTTCAGCATGCCTCCGTTTATCTTTCAACACTGTCCTTTTATGTTTGGCTTATTCCACTTAGCATGATGTTTATCTCTTCATCTGTAGGTGGACATGGGCTCTTTCCACCTTTTGGTTATTGTGAATAATAACGCCCACTGACATGCAAGCATCTGTGTGTGACTCTGCTTTCAATTATTTTGGTATTTACAAAGGAGTGGAATCGCTGGGTCATGTGGTAATTCTATTTGTAGTTTTTTAAGAAATCACCAAACTGTTTTCTAATGGCGGTTGTGCCATTTTACATCCCTGCCAGCAATGCAAGAGTGTTCTAATTTCTCATATTTTCACCAATATGTGTAATTTTCCATTTTCCCCCTCATAATTGCCATCCTAATGGGGGTGACATCATATCTCACTGTGGTTTTGATTTGTATTTTCTTAATGACTAGTGATGTTGAGCATCTTTTCAGGTGGTTATTGGCCACTTGTATATCTTCTTTAGATAATCTATTCAAGTCTTTTGCCCATTCTTGAATTTGGTTGGTTGGCGTCATTGAATTGTAGGAATTCTTTGGGTATCCTGGATATTAGTCCCTCGTTAGATATACAATTTGCAAAAATTTTCTCCCATTTTGTGAGCTCTCTTTTGACTGCCTTGATAGTTCTTTGATGCACAAATTTTTTATTCTGATGAAATCCAATTTATCTATTTTTCCCCCACTACCTGTTCTTTTAATGTCAAACTTAAGAAATCATTGCTTTCTCCAAGAGTATGAAAATTGCATCTATGATTTCTTCTAAGAGTTTTATAGTTTTAACTTTTTAATTTAAATCTTTGATCCTTTTATTTGTATATGATGTCAGGTAAGAGTTTAACTTCACTCTTTTACATGTGGATATTGAGTTTTCTCAGCACCACTTTTTGAAAAGATTCCCTTTTCCCCATTAAATGGCCTTGGCACTCTTGAAAATCAACTGAACATACATGTGAAGATTTATTTCCGGGCTTTCTATTTTCACTGGTCTATACATCTTACTTGTATGCCAACACCACACGGTTTTGATCCCAATACATTTATAGTACATCTTGGAAATCAGAAAGTAGGAGTCCTCCAACTTTGTTCTTCTTTTCCAAAATCGTTCTGGCTATTCAGAGTCCCTTGAGATTCCATATAAATTTTAGGATGGGCTATTCTATTTCTCTAACAAAACACTATTGGGATTTTCATAGGGATTACCTTGAATCTGTAGACCACTCTGGGTAGTATTGCCACTTTAACAGTAGGAAGTCCTACAATCAAAGAACATGGAATGTCTATTTATTTAGATTTTCTTTGATTTCTTTCAGCAGCATTTTGAAGCAAGAAGCAATCCGGCAGCACCTTCAGCACTTCCCTTGGAAATTTCATCTGCTAAATATTCAAGTTCATCATTTACAAGCCTTGCTTTCCATTCAAAATGGGTTATGATTCCACTAAGCTTCCCACGACTATTTAACAAAGATTCCTCTTACTCCTAGTTTCCAGTAACATGTTCCTATCTTTCTTCTGAGCCCTCTCTGGCAACATTCTGGCAACATTCTTAATGTCCACATTTCTGCTAACAGCTGGTTGAAGACACTTTTGGCTTTTTCTGTTACGCTCACTGACTGAATGGACATGAATTTAAGCAAACTCCAGGAGATAGTGAAGGACAGGGAGGATTAGCGTGCTGCAGTCCATGGGGTCGCAAAGAGTTGGACACAACTTAGCAACTGAACAACAACTGGGCTCTCTGCCATCCTTTCAGTCTTTGCTCACTGCTCAGTTCCATAGCCACTTCCACATTTTTAGGATTTGTTACAGCAGTACCTCTCACCTCACTCTTGATACCAACATCCATAGCAGTTTTCTACTGCTGCTACAATAAGTCACCACAGACTTAATTGCTTAGAAGAAATCAGATTTATTATCTCACAGTTCTGTAGGCCCCAGATCCGGTATGGATGTCATTGGGCTAAAATCAAGGCATGAGCAGGGCTGATGTTTCTTTCTGGAGCTCAAGCAGAGTATGTGCCCTTGGTCATTCAGGTTGTTGGCAGAACTAAGATCCTGGTGGTTGAAGGACTGAGGTTTCTGTTTTCTTACTGGCAGTTACCCAAGGGTCATTCCCAGCTTCTAGAGGCCATCTAGATTCCTTGGATCTTTGGGTGGTGGAAGATTTCTGCCACCATCTTCAAAGCCAGCAGCAGAGGATTACTACCTCACACTTTGACCAACTCTCCTGCCCTCTTCTTCCACTTCTTAGGACTCATGCAATTACACTGGGCCCAAAATAATCCGGAACAATCTTCCCATTGTAATGTCTTTCAGCTTAATTCCAGCTGCAAAATCCTTTCTGCTATGGACTGTAAAATATTTATAGATTCCATGGATATCTTGAGGACTATTATTCTGGCCTACTGCAGACTCTCTTTGACCAACTCCTGCCCCCATCCCCAGCCTGCTCTCTCCTGTGCCTCAGAGTTCCTTCTCTCCCCTGAAATCCTGACCACCTGCAACAGATCAAAGTCTCTTTCCCCATCTGGCCCTTGTATGTGCTTATCCTTCTGCCTGGAGCTCTCCTCCTCCTCCTATCACCCCACTCATCCTTTAGGTCCCAGTGGTCAGCCCCGCTCCACCCCAGCTGGGCTAGCCTACCTCTCTGCAGAGAAACTGCCTTTTTGAGTCTGCTTCACCACCACCTCCACCCTCCCTGTCTGTGAGTGGGTGAGGGAGGAGCCAGTTCTCTTCTGTACATCAGCAGATCCTGATGCCTAGCCTATGGTAGAGGAAGGGAAGAAGGGGGCACTGAAGGTCCCTTGGGGAGCTCTCATCCCACTTCCAAGGGGTCTTAGAGCAAGAGCCACTTAGGTGCCTCTGCGTGTTTGAGATGTCATAAAGATGAAGGCTGCCAGGGCCCACCCTCTAACCCCCAGCCCCAGCTCAGGCCCCGCAGACTCAACCAGGAGCCCTAGCTGACTCGGCCACCTGGTCACCTCTGGGCTGCCCTCCTCGGACCACCCACATCTGCCCTGATGCCAAATCTCCTCCCCACCACACTGGGGACCCCTGAGAAGCCCCAGAGGAGCAGGTGTACTTGTGAGCGTGATCCCTAAAGAGGAGGGCTGAGTTGGGATGGGGGGGCATGGAGCGGTGTGAGCCAGCCCAGGCCCCACCTGCCCCACCACTGAGGGGCACTGAGGCCTCGATGGGCCTGCTGGATCTAAAAGAAGGAAAGGGGCACAGGGTCCCAACAGGTCTGGAGAGAACAAGACACACTGGCCTGAGCCTGGCCCAACAAGCCACGACGAGCCACCAGGCAGAGAGAGCAAAGTGCTGGGTCACCCGCTCTGGGCGGGAGTCCCCTTTATTTGGGAGCGCTGCTGGGTGGCTAGACGCTGCAGGTGGCACTCAATACGGAGCAGGAGGGCATCCAGCATATGCAGGATGCCGAGGAGGAAGACTCGGTCTGAGATCGGGCGCCGTCGTTTCCAAGTGGCGCAGGGGTGGGAGGCCGGCTGCGGATGCTGAGGACAGGACCGAAAGGCAGGAGTGAGAACAGAGGGAAGGGACCGAGGGGTGCTGGGAAGCGGGGGCTTAGGGTGCTGGAGGATCAGGGAGCGGCCCATGTGGCCTCGTGTGGTTGTGGGGCCCATGCAGGCTGGGTGAGGGCTAGAGATATTACAGGGGGAAGACGGGACGGGTACCCCCCAGCACGGGAAACGGCCAGGGGGAGGATGGGATAGGGTCCCACCCACAGGAAATGGCCAGGGACTGTTGGCTGTGGACAGACGTAAGGCCCCTGGGGAGGAATTGATGGGGGAGGGGCGGCAGGAGACATGAGTGGGAACAGAGGTAGGAGACGGTGGGCACGGAGCCCGGCTCACCTCGCTCTTAGAGGCCTGTGAACGCCGCCGCTGCAACAGCGCACGGCTGAGCATCAGCATCATAGTCGTGGTGACCGTGACCCCAGCCACTGGGTAGATACGGTTCGTCCCCAGGCCCATCCAGTAGCCGGGACAGCCCAGGCTGCTCTCACAACCCTCCAGGCTGCTTGGCTGCACCCCCAGGGGTGTAAGTCCAGCCCTACCTGGTACCACATGGGCCGTGACCAGGCACGGGTGCAGACGGGCATCGTCAGTAGAAGCAGCCATGGCAGGAAGGACTGTATGTGCAGCATGGCTGCGGCAAGTGCCAGGGGCTAGAACCTGGGCGCCTGGCAACGGGCAAACACCCCTCCCCCGGGGAGCAGGTGAGGCAGGAGGTTCCGGCTGGGCCCGTGGATTTCAGGAGGGGCAGCGCGGCCAGGAACCACGGGATGGGGGGCAGGCTGGGGGTCCAGAACCGAAGGCATGCCCCCTCTCCCCTCCTCACCTAGCATCCAACCCCTAAAATTCTAGCTCCCACAACCCCTAATGCTGCTCTCCACCAGCGACAGGCCGATCAAGCCAAGTGTAGACATGCTCCCTGCTTCCCAGACTCAGCCCCAAGGACCACTCATGAACACCCAAAAATGCGGGCGCATACTCTCAGGACAAAAAGCCTGAAGGCTCGCCCTGGCCTGTGAGGCGCTCCGTGCTCTGGTCCCCCCTGTTGACCCATGCAGAGCACGCTGGTGTTCCTTGAACACACCCTACACCAGGAGCACTGTCCCAAAAGTTGACTGGATGGCAACTCAAGTGTCACCTGCGCCCTGAGCCTCCCTTCTAGAACCATCCTGGGTAACACAGTCCCGTGTCTCTCACATGACCCTGCTTTATTTTCTTCAAAGCATCTCTAAGTACAGGTACACCTCAAAGTTACTGTGCTTCAGTTCTAGCTCACCAAAATACATAGAGCAAGTTGCGTGACTTTTTTTTGGTTTTTCAGTGCATATAAAAGTTACATTTACACTACATGATATTCTATGACGCATGGAATAGCATTATGTCTAAGAAAAACTATATACCTTAGTTAAAAAAAAAAATCGCAACTGTTGGAAAAAAGGTATCGAATGACTGGCTCCAATGCAGGGTTGCCACAAACCTTCAGTCTATTAAAAAAAAAAAAATACAGCGCAAGACACAAAGTCTCCCTGTAACTCAGGTCCATGTGTGTGGTTTCCCTTCCACTCCAGCACCTACGGTTCACTTGACTAGTATTTACCCAGCACCTCCAGGTGCCAGGCACTGTTCCTTGTGGCTGGAGACTGTGACATCGTGACAGGCAGTGTGACCGTGTGACAAAGCACCCTGACTTCCTGGGCAAGGATGTGGGGGGTGGGGGCAAGGACAGATGATTCGTGAACACAGCAAGGCACTGAAGGCCAGGAGAGAGACAGCCAGGCAAGGGGGGGCCCAGCACCTGGAAAGGGCAGGTTCACGTGTTTTGGCAGGTGACGTGACCTAGCACTGCCGCAAGCTATCTGTGGCATTCGCTCATTGAATACTCACTGAGCAACCCATGAAGTGGGTACTATTCTCATTCTCTCCTGAGGAGGACAGAGGCCCAGAAAGATTCGACCCCTCCCCCTAGCCCTGAGCACTCAGTATCAGCTGGCCCAAAGGAGCACTGCTGTCCCCAGGGCCGTACGCCCGGATGGCTGAAATCAACAGTGGTTCTTGGCCGACAGTGACCTGCAAAGTCCAGATAGTCTAGTTGTAGGAACAGGCAATTTTCCCCCAAGTAAATCAATCACGCACATTCTTCTTTCCTTTCGACTGTGCTATGTCACTTGTGGGATCTTAATTTCCGAGCCAGGGATCGTATCCTCACCGTTGGCAATGAGAGCTGAGTCCTAATCACGGGACCGCCAGGGAATGCCCACATTCTCCTCACTGCAGACCTGCGACACTGACCGCAGGTGTTCACAGCACAGCCCCCGGGGGCTGCCCAGTGGCACCTGGCCTCCCTCGCCCACTTAGGTGTCCTTGTGAACAGGTCATTCTTGAGAAGCAGCTCTGATTCCAGCCACTTTATAGATGAAGGCACAGGTGCCGAGGGCTGCATGCAGCGGGGGACGATGGGGTGCGGGATGAGGACTGGGATGCCCCCCCAGGCCTGGACCCCAGCTGCACACTCCCCTGCCTCACACTCCCCCTGCCTGATCCTGCCCTCCCCAAACCTTCCCCAACTTCTGACTCCAGTTCCAACTTTGGGGTGTAGGAAGGGTCAGAAGCCAGGACTGTGGACCACACCCTCGCCCCACCAAGCCACAGCAGACCCTGGTATCAGGCAAACAAATCTTTATTCCTAAGGTTAAAAACACGCTTGCTCCTCCAACTCGGTCGGTGTCTCATCTCCAGCCTAGAGCATTGAACTTGGAGTCCCAGGACCTCCATCCCTGAGTTATGTGTGTGAGTGTGCGTGCACGGAGGGGACTCCTGGTGACGTCCGGAGGCAGCTCAGGGGTGGGGGGTTTCTCACAGGTACCCTGTCAAACCTTCGGAGGCAGGCAGTCTCAGGCGGAACGGCAGCATGGTCAGAGTTTGGTAACCTGGGCAGGGAGAGGAGGAGAGGAGGGTCCTGTCAGTTTCCAGAGGACAGCCTCCTCTCCAGGCAGGAGGGGAAGGCAGTGGGTCCCCGCGGGACAGAGCCATTCTGAGTCATCCAGGAAGGGCGGACTTCCCAAAAGGGGGTCAGGAGGGGACAAGCAAGAGATAGACAGACAGAACTCAGCAGGCCAGAGGTCAGCTCACCAAAACAGGGTCGACGGGGCCGGACCTCCGGTGTTGGAGTGCAAAGAGGACAGCGTCGTGGACCGAGGCAAACAGATGCTGCTTGGTGATAGAAGCATCGAAGAAGTGCCCATCCTCAAGCTGCGTGATCACGGGAGCTGTGGGCAACGAGTAGGTCTCTCCTGACTCCAGAGCCACCAGGAACCCCCAGGGGCCGGCAGAACGTCCCCCTAACCACCACCTCTGTGGCTTATAGCTAATCCCCAACTCATAACCCTTGACCCCGGCCTCCCAGGACATCTCTGACCTCCAGTTTCAGGGAAAGACTTTTTCCCTGTGCTGCCCGGCAGACTCCTCAGCTGGAACCCCACCCCCTGCCCGGACCTCTCTCGCTGTGTCCACCCCACGCACCGTGGCAGGCAGCCATATACACCTCCACCTCGATTTCCCGGAAGTCGCGGAAAATCTGT
>SJXQ01002934.1:432449-461017 GCA_006408695.1 Aepyceros melampus | reverse complement strand
TCTAGTCAAGGCTATGGTTTTTCCTGTGGTCATGTATGGATGTGAGAGTTGGACTGTGAAGAAGGCTGAGCGCAGAAGAATTGATGCTTTTGAACTGTGGTGTTGGAGAAGACTCTTGAGAGTCCCTTGGACTGCAAGGAGATCCAACCAGTCCATTCTGAAGGAGATCAACCCTGGGATTTCTTTGGAAGGAATGATGCTAAAACTGAAGCTCCAGTACTTTGGCCACATTATGCGAAGAGTTGACTCATTGGAAAGGACCCTGATGCTGGGAGGGATTGGGGGCAGGAGGAGAAGGGGATGGCCAAGGATGAGATTGCTGGATGGCATCACGGACTTAATGGACGTGAGTCTGAGTGAACTCCGGGAGTTGGTGATGGACAGGGAGGCCTGGCGTGCTGCGATTCATGGGGTCGCAAAGAGTCGGACATGACTGAGCGACTGAACTGAACTGAACTTTCCCTTCCTTGTCTTTTAGCCACCGCCATTTTGCACTCCTTTTCCCTATTCTAACTACTTAACAGAAGGACTGAAGCTGAAGCTGAAACTCCAGTACTCTGGCCCCCTGATGCGAAGAACTGACACATTGGGAAAGACTCTGATGCTGGGAAAGATTGAAGGCAGGAGGAGAAGGGGACAACAGAGGATGAGATGGTTGGATGGCATCACCGGTTCTATGGACAGGAGTTTGAATAAGCTCCGGGAGTTGGTGATGGACAGGGAGGCCTGGTGTGCTGCATTCTGAGACATGACTGAGTGACTGAACTGAACTATGTAAGGGAAGATGCAAGAATGTAGGCTCACTGAAATCATTCCTTTCATATGCACCTCAGCCATCTGGGGCCAGTATCCTGTGTTCTCACATCCTGAGTTTCCTTTCCATAACATTCACCACAGGGAGCGGCTGTAGTCTGATGGCTGCTAGATGGCAGGTATTCTTTCCTTCCTGAGTTCCCTCAGGGCTCACCAGCTCACTGTGGTGGTAGCAATCACTGATGATTGTGGCATCCTTGTTTACTGATATGGCAGGAAATACTCCATTTCTCATACTCTCTATTTCTTCAAGTGCAGCTTTAAAAAGATTCTACATATAAGTAAGAACACAGTTTTGTCTTTCTCTGGCTGACTTACTTCACTTAACCTAATGCCCTCAAGATCCATCCATTCTGCTGCAAATGGCACGATTACCTTATTTTTATGACTCAATAATATTCCATTTTCTCAACTTGCTCCTATTTCTCAGCTATTGTAAATAATGTTGTAGTGACCCTGGGGGTACAGCTGTCTCAACGAGGTAGTTATTATCCCTTGAATGAATATCTGGAACAGGAGGGAAGGGGGCAGGGCACAACTTTGGAAAGAATGACATAGCCCAATTAGTTCAGTTGCTCAGTTGTGTCCGACCTTTGTGACCCCATGGACTGCAGCACATCAGGCTTTCCTGTCCATCACCAACTCCCAGAACTCACTCAAACTCATGCCCACCAAATCGTTGATGCCATCCAACCATCTCATCCTCTGTCGTTCCCTTCTCCTCCTGCCTTTAATCTTTCCCAGCACCAGGGTCTTTTCCAGTGAGTCAGTTTTTTCCATCAGGTGGCCAAAGTATTGGAGTTTCAGCTTCAGCATCAGTCCTTCCAATGAATATTCAGGATTGATTTCCTTTAGGATGGACTGGTTTGATCTCCTTGAAGTCCAAGGGACTCTCAGGAGTCTTCTCCAACAACACAGTTCAAAAGCATCAATTCTTTGGCACTAAGCTTTCTTTATGGTCCAATTCTTACGTCCATACATGACTATGGGAAAAATTATAGCTTTGACTAGACGGACCTTTGTCAGCAAAGTAATGTTTCTGCTTTTTAATATGCTGTCTAGGTTGGTCATAGCTTTTTTCCCAAGGAGCAAGCATCTTTTAATTTCATGGCTGCAGTTACCATCTGCAGTGATTTTGGAGCCCCCAGAAATAAAGTCTGACACTGTTTCCACTGTTTCCCCATCTATTTGTCATGAAGTGATGGGACCAGATGCCATGATCTTAGTTTTCTGAATGTTGAGTTTTAAGCCAACTTTTTCACTCTCCTCTTTCACTTTCATCAAGAGGCTATTTAGTTCTTCTTCATTTTTTGCCATAAGAGTGGTGCCATCTGCATATCTGAAGCTATTGATATTTCTCCTGGCAATCTTGATTCCAGCTTATGCTTCATCCAGCCAGGCATTTTGCATGATGTACTCTGCATATAAGCTAAATAAGCAGGGTGACCATGTACAGCCTTGATGAACTCCTTTCCCAATTTGAAACCTATCTGTTGTTGTTCCCTCTCCAGTTCTAACGGTTGCTCCTTGACCTGCATACACATCTCTCAGGAGGCAGGTAAGGTGGTCTGGGTAGTCCCATCTTTTGAAGAATTTTCCAGTTTGTTGTGATGACACAGCCAAAGGCTTTGGTGTAGTCAATAAAGCAGAAGTAGATGTTTTTCTCGCATTCTCTTGCTTTTTTCTATGATCCAGCAGATGTTGGCAATTTGATATCTGGTTCCTCTGCCTTTTCTAAACCCAGCTTGAGTATCTGGAAGTTCTCAGTCCCCATACTGTTGAAGCCTGACTTGGAGAATTTTGAGCATTACTTTGCTAGCATGTGAGATGAATGCAATTGTGTGGTAGTTTGAAGATTCTTTGGCATTGCCTTTCTTTGGGATTAGAATGAAAACTGACTGTTTCCAGTCCTGTGGCCACTGCTGAGTTTTCCAAATTTCCTGGCATGTTGAGTGCAACAAAGGACACAACATAAGTGTAATAGAATCAAATGGGTCCAAATGGGTTAGAGTCCCAAACTGGATTTTGGCCAGGTTTGAATCCCAGCCTCCTTACCTATCTCTTTGGCTCTTGTTGAACTTTTTCTGTGAGGAGACATCCAGCACCTGAGCTTCATTTGGTCCTAAAATCAGGTCTGTGACCTCAGTGGGAAACCATGGGTTTCGCTGGGTTCAAATCCCAGCCATGTGGCTTAGGGTCCCAAGCAGAATTTTGGTTGGGTTGAAGTCCCAACACATCTGTTCAAGTCCCAATCTGAGGTAAACGGTTTCAGCTTTACATGCTTCATCATCAAGAAGATTCATAGGAAGGCGAAGGAAGCAGTTACAACAGTTCCACATCAAGATGATGGCTACATGGGGATTCCAGCCCACATTGATTAAACAAAGAGCTGCCCTGCCCCTGGGGCCCCTAAGTCAGGTATCCAGAGATTTTTACTCTCTGATAGGTGGGGTCCATTGCCGGGGTCCAGCCCCAGTGGATCCAGGGAATTCAAAGCAGGGACAGCGTTGGCGAGGAAAACTTACTTATTATTAATATAAGATTAGATTAGGAAATAACAGTATAGTAGGAAAATTTAGATGGAGAAAAGAAGGCTGAATAACTTGGTTTACGTGGAAAGCCAATAAAGTTCCAGCAAGGAGCTTGCACCATCTACGTTAGGCCACCAGTGTTCATTTGAATATCGGAGAATGCCCCGCCCTGGGCTGTCTCTCACGTGGATCTTAGCAGCCAGGACAAGTAAGTAGACATGGCGAGCCTCCACGCCCCAGATGGGAATTCAGCTAGAAATTAGAGAAAATAGGAGACACGGGGGAAACCAGTCCTTCCAATGACTGGCCCCACCTCTATTATCTAGAAAGGCCTTTTATATCTTTTTTGATTGTACATAGAGATCAATGGGTAATACAAAATTATGCAGTGTTAGCAGCCCAAAAACCAGGCTTTCTTTTTGCCTAAACCCTCCTGTATACAAAAGGTCTCAGGTGGTTTACATTATCTTCTGGCTAAGAGGCCTGTTAACATTTTTATGGCTCTCTTCCTGGGTAATTGTCTATCAACCAGAAAACTCCTTTTCCCTAGAAGTGTTTTTTCTTTACTCTGTATTACCCTCAAAATACTAAATAAAGTTACATTCCTGTAGGACAAAGGTTCAGTGGGTTATAACAAAGAAAGTACGTAACTCAAAGATCTAATATTGCTAACACCAGGTCTACTACCTGTTTTTCTATATACCAACTATATAAGATATGAAATTTTGGCAGCAAGTATTGGCTCAACAAATGAAACCATTCATCAGTCCTATTCTAATGATTATGACTCCTCGGAAGCCCCTACATTCCTAGGATGTTTTAAGCTTCCTGTGCCTCCCACGGTAGGAGGCCTCAAATAATCACATGTGCAGCCTGCAGGCAGGCTAGAAAGCCATCAGAGAGGTTTTTGGATTGAAACACCGTTTCAAATGCAGAAGACTAAAGCCCTGAGTTGACTTTTTCCAGAGAATTTCAGAAGAGTGGAAAAGCAGGCAGATTCTTATTTTGGGGGGTACATGCTCAGGAAATGCCAGGGGGAAAACCTGAGATCTGACTCATCCTTGCCTATCAAATCTCTGCCACATGACCTTGTCATGGGTGGGATTCCTCACGCTGGCTTCCAGCAGTCCATGCTTCTACTCAGCCTTGAAGCAGTTACAGAAGATGGACGATTGCCCTTCTGCTTCCCTTAATATGGGAGTAAAATCTCTGCGAGAGAAATGAAACAGGAGGGAAGTGGGCAGGGCACAACTTCTGATAGAATGACGTGGCCCAAGGACACAACATAAACTGATTAGAATCAAATGATCCAAGATGGCTGAAAAGTTAACTTCAACTAGACCTTCATCAGCAATCTGAATGACACACCTAGAGGCTCCATGAGAGTTCCAAAACACTGCTAAAAGACCAAGGAGTGTACAGTGGCCCAGTTCCTAGAAATCTCCACCCCTTCCCCAAAATAGGTGGAATAATCTCCCCATTCATTAGCCTATGAAACTGTTGTTGTTGTTCAGTTACTCAGTCAGGTCAGACTCTACAACACATGGACTGCAGCATGCCAGGCTCCCCTGTCCTTTACCATCTCCCAGAGTTTGCTCAAACTTATGTCCACTGAGTCAGTGATGCCATCCAACCATCTCATCCTCTATCACCCTTTTCTCCTCCTGCCCTCAATCTTTACTAACATCAAGATTTTTTCAAATAAGTTGGCTCTTTGCATCAGGTGGCCAAGATATCGGACCTTCAGCTTTAGCATCAGTCCTTCCAATGAATATTCAGGGTTGATTTCCTTTAGGGTTGTTTGGTTTGATCTCCTTGCTGTCCAAGGGACTTCAAGAGTCTTCTCCAATACTGAAACCATTTACTTCAGATTGGGACTTGAACCCATGTTCTGGGACTCAGACTCAGCCAAAACCCACAGTACCTGGTTTCAAGACTTAATGAAGCCCAGGTTCTTGATGTCTCCTCACAGAAAGAATTCAGTGAGAGACAAAGTGATAGTTAAGAAGTGGATTTAGTACGGCCATACAAATGGTGAGTGCTGCTGTGAAATGTGGCATGGTTAGTTTTTATAGGCTGGGTAATTTCATATGTTAATGAGTGGGATTTTTCCATCTATTTTTGGAGAGGGGGTGGAAATTTCCAGGAATTGGGCCTCCACTCCCTCCTTGGTCTTTTGACTATGCCTTGGAACTGTCATGGCACCTCTGGGCATGTCATTTAGCTTGCTGATTGAGGATCAAGGTCTAGTCTTGTCTACCATCTTGGTCCCATTTGATTCCAATCAGTTTTTGTTGTGTCCTTGGGCTATGTCATTCTTTCAAAAGTTGTGCCCTGACCCTTTCCCTCCTGTTACAGTACTACACTTCGAAAGCATCAGTTCTTTGGTGCTCAGCCTTCATGGTCCATCTCACATCCATACACGACTACTGGAAAAACCATAGCTTTGACTAGACAAACCTTTGTTGGCAAAGTGATGTCTCTGCTTTTAAATACACTATCTAGGTTTGTCATAGCTTCCTTCCAAGGAAAAAGCGTCTTTTAATTTCATGGTGGCAGTCACTTTCAGCAGTGATTTTGGAGCCTATGAAATTACCCAGCTCATAAGAACTTACCATGTCACATTTTGGGGCACCACACTCATCCTCTGCAATGGCCCACACTTTGTCTGTGGAGTGTACTTCTCTCTGACTCTGAATAAATCCACTTCTTACCTATGACTTTGTCTCTCACTGATTTCTTTGTGCAATGAGACATCAAGAACCTGAGCTTCATTAGGTTCTGAAACCAGGTCTGTGACCTCAGTGGGAAGACTGTGGGTTTTGGCCGGGTTTGCGTCCCAGCCACTGCAGTCAGTCCCAGTCTGAGGTAAACAGTTTCATACCAGAAGTGGAATTGCTGGATCACATGGTAAATCTATTTTTAATTTTTTGAGGAACCTCCAAACTGTTTTCCATAGTGGCTGTACCAATTTACATTCTTACCAACAGGGTGTCAGGGCTCCCTTTACTTTGGTAAATTTTTTCCGAGTTAGACTCAAGCACAAGGAGATCTTGTGAACAGAGGGAGGGACTGGAGAAAGGTAAGAAAGAGAAAGAAAAGAATCGTTTCAAATAACTGATGGAAGGGAAATAGTTCCATTTTCATTTATTTATTTATTTATTTTGGCCTCACTGTGCAGCATTGCAGAATCCCAGTTCTCTGACCATGGACCAAACCCACATCCCCCCAGACTGGACACACAGAGCCTCAATGACTGGACTGCCAAGGAAACCCCTCTGTTTTTAATTACATACATAATATGAGGCTTTGACTGTTTAGATTTTAATATTTCAAATAAAATAAGTGAGGAAAGACACTCCCAAAGGAAAAAAATCATAAATAAGCAGATTTCTCTTCACAGAGAAAGACATCAAATGAGTTCCTTGTAGAAGAATTTTATCTTCACTGTGCTTTTGATCATCATTAATTAAGCAGAAGAGGGCAGCAGAAGATGAGATGGTTGGATAGTATCACCAAATCAATGGACATGAATTTGAGCAAGCTCCGGGAGATAGGGAAGGAAGCCTGGCATGCTGTAGTCCATGAGGTCACAAAGAGTCAGACAAGACTTAGCAACGTAACAACAACAAAATAACCCTGGGCAGCAGGTAGTATTATCACAGCAGAGCACAAGAAATGAAAGCTCAGAGAAAGTAAGTGTGTCTAAAGTCGCATAGCTAGCAAGTGGAAGTCAGCTCATATCTGAGTTTCTCTGGTTCCAAAGTCTGTGCTCATTTCAGGGATCCTGGTGTCCCATGAGACATCAGACATCCTGTGAGCAACCTGCTTGATGTCAGTAAAGAAGGCCCTTAGGGCCAAAGTCTCCCTCCCGTGAGTGAGGAGTTCTCATCCCATGCACAAGGCAGGCCTAAGGCTTAAGTGAGATAATAGATACGGAAGCATTCTTAAAAGTATAAAGAGCAGCTGTTCTCTGTGCAGGTGCTGCTTTTTATCCCAGGAGCCCTGTTATTGGTTTTAATTGGCAGCATTTACAGTCTAGGCATGCTCCACAGTGGCTCAGGCCTCTGCCCGACAGACACGGGGAGGAGTGCAGCAGCTCCAATCAGAGAGCTGGTAGCTGATATAAAGCCCCCAAGAAGGAAGGGATGAAGATAAAGAGGCAGAGGCAGAGAGGAGGTCTAACAGCAGAAAGAGAAAATATGTACACAAATGAAAGGAGGGAAGCCGTAGGAGAGAGGCCATTTTAGCATCATGACCTTCTAGCGACTTTGGATGCTCCCAACACACACACACACACACACACACACACACACACCCCATTGAGTGTCCCTCCTCAGCCTGTGGTCCAGTGCTTTTTCTGCCATTAAATGATCTCCAAGATCCTTCTTTATTTTCCCTTAAGTATAAAAAAAGGTGATTTATACTTCTATTAACATTCTGTATTTGTGTACAGATACCGATTTTATTGCCCATTTTTTAAACTGACTTACTTATTTTCTTATTATTGAGCTGTGAGAGTTCTTCATAAATTCTGAATATCAGTCCCTTTTCAGATATGTATATGGCATGTATTTTCTCTGTATTGTGGATTGTCTTTTCATTTTTTTTTTTTTAATGTTTATTGATGCACCATGTCTTAGTTGCAGCATGAGGGATCTTTGGTTGCAGCATGTGAGATCTCATTTCCTGACCTGGGTTTGAACCCCTGCTCTCCTGCATTAGGAGCACAGAGTCCTAGCATCTAAACCATCAGGGCAGTCCTGTCTTTTTGTAATCTTAACAGTCTTTCAAAGAACAGAAATTTTTCATTTTGAGTAAGTCCAATTGACCAATTTTTCTTGTAGGTTTCAGCCTTTTTGTGCTCTCTTTTAAGAAAAGACTTTTGGCTTAGGACTCTCTGGTGGCTCAGTGGTAAAGGATCCACCTGCCAATGCAGGAGACATGGATTCAATCCCTAATTCTGGAAGATTCCACATGCTGAGAAGCAACTAAACCCTTGATTCACAACTATTGAGCCTGTGCTCTAGAGCCCAGGAGCCAAAACGAGCAAGCCCTTGTGTTGCAACTACTTACAAAGCCTGTGAACCCTGGAGCTTGTGCTCTGCAACAAGAGCAAACTGCAATGAGAAGCCCGCGCACACAGCTGTATAGTTAGTCCCCACTCTCAGCAACTAGAGAAAAGCCTGAGCAGCAACAAAGACTCAGCACAGCCATAAATAAGTTGATTAATTAATCTAATTAAATATAATAAAAAAGAAATCTTGGCCTAAATGTTAAGTCAGAAATATTTTGCATTAACTCTATGATTCATTTTGGATTGATTTTTGTATTTGGTGTGAGTTTAAGACCATGATCCTCTTTTTGTTGTTTTTTTTTTTAAAATAGTGTTTTCTCCATTGAATTACCTTAATAATTTTGTTGAAGAATAATTGACTATATACTAATGATTCTATTTCTAGGCTCCATATGTCTGTATGATCTATGTGTGTGCCAATTTCACACTGTCTGAATTATGATAGCTTTATAGAAAGTTATGAAATCAGGTAATGTGAGCTGTTTAGATGGGTTAACTATTACAAATTCATTGTTTTTCCATATGAATTTTAGAATCAGCTTGTCAATTTAAAAAATCCTCCTGTAATATTGATTGGGATTGCATTCAGTCTATACATCAATTTGAGGGAACTGAATCTTAGTAATCACACTTTTAATTTATGAACATGGTGTATCTGTTTATTTAAGTCCTCTTTACTCTCTCTCATACAAATCTTGAGCATTCTTTAAACATTTTGTCCCTATGCATTTTGTCTTTTATGCTCTTATAAATGGCACCATTTTATAAGTTTCAATGTACAATTGATCATTAATATTATGTAAAAATACAATTGATTTTTGTATTATGACTGTGTTTTCTGATTCACTTATCTCAGTTAAGAGTCTTAATAGATTTTTTTGTTGGTTCTTTGGGATTTTTTTTCCTGGATGATCATGTCATTGGCAAATAAAGATAGTTTTGTTTTTCTTTCTGACTTAAATGACTTTTGTTTTTGTTTGTTGCCTCACTGCTCTTGCTAGGATCTCCAGTATGATGTCGGTAGGAATGATGATAGTGAACATTCTTGTTCCCATTCGTGGAGGAAAGACTTCAATGTTTTACCGAAAAGTATGTGTTTGGTTTATTTAACTTATATGCAGAGTACATCATGCGAAATGCCCAGCTAGATGAAGCACAGCTGGAATCAAGATTGCCAGGAGAAATATCAGTAACCTCAGACATGCAGATGACACCACCCTTATGGCAGAAGTGAAGAGGAACTAAAGAGCCTCTTGATGAAAGTGAAAGAGGAGAGTGAAAAAGCTGGCTTAAAACTCAACATTCAAAAAATGAAGATCATGGCATCTGGTCCCACCACATCATGGCAAATAGATAGGCAAACAATGGAAACAGTGAAAGACTTTATTTTCTTGAGCTCCAGAATCACTGCAGATGGTGACTGAAGCCATGAAATTAAAAGATGTTTGCTCCTTGGAAGAAAAGCTATGACCAACCTAGACAGCATTTTAAAAAGCAGAGACATCACTTTGTCAACAAAAGTCTGTCTAGTCAAATTTATGGTTTTTTCAGTAGTCATGTATGGATGTGAGAGTTGGACTATAAAGAAGGCTGAGTGCTGAAGAATTGATGCTTTTGAACTGTAGTGTTGGAGAAGACTCTTGAGAGTCCCTTGGACTTCAAGAAGATCAAACCAGTCAATTCTAAAGGAAACCAATCCTGGCTGTTCATCAGAAAGACAGATGCTGAAGCTGAAACTCCAATACTTTGGCCACCCGATGCAAAGGGCTAACTCATTGGGAAAGATCCTGATGCTGGGAAAGATTGAAGGCAGGAAAAGGGGATGACAGAGGATGAGATGATTGGATAGCATCACCAACTCAATGACATTAGTTTGAGGAAACTCCAGGAGATGATGATGGACAGGGAGGCCTGGCATGCTGCAGTCCGTGGGGTCACAAAAGGTCAGACCTTGTGAAATTTCCCTTTATCCCCTCCTAATTCTTGATTTGCTGAGCATTTTTATCCTAAATAAATGGAAAAAAAAAAAAAGAATTTTCAAGTGCTTTTTGTGTCTGCTAAGATGATCACATGGTTTTTTTATTTTTAACCTGTTGATGTTGTGAATGATCTTGATTGACTTTTGAATGTCCTGCCAATCTATCCCAGATGTTTATTCCTGGGATAAACCTCACTTGGTTGACTTGGTTGTGATGTAGTCTCTTCTTTATATATATGTGTATATATATATAATTTTATTTCTTCATTTATTGGCTGTGCTGGGTCTTCATTACTGCACAGAGTTTTCTCTGATTGTTAGAGAGGGGGCTACTCTCTCTAGTTGAGGTGGGCTGGCTTCTCTTTGTGGTGGTTTCTTTTGCTGTGGAGCACATGCTCTAGGGAAGGTAGATTCCATAGCTGTAATTCCTGGGCTGTAGAGCACAGGCTTAATAGTTGTGGCACATGAGATTAGTTGTTCCATGTCACATGGGATCTTCCCAGATCATGGATCAAACCCGTATTTCCTGCACTGGCACTCACATTCTTTTCCGCTGAGCCACCAGGGAAGCCCCTGCAGTAGTCTCTTCTTTAATAGAGGGTTCATTAAATATGCTCATTTTTATTGTTTATGTTCATATTGTGGTTTTTGTTGGGTTTTTTTGGCCATGTCGTGGGCTTTGGTATCAGGGTGATGCTGGACTGGCTCATAGAATAAGCCAGAAAGTGTTCTCTTCTATTTCCTGGAAGAGTTCGTGTAGAGTTCTAGTAGACAATTACAATAGCTGCTTTTAAAATCCTTACATGTTCATTTGAATATCTGAGTTATCTCAAGGTAGGTCTTTTTTCTTGATAATGGGCTAAATTCTCCTGACCTTCATATTTCAAATACATTTGGATTGTATCCCAAATTGTGCACCTTATTTTGTAGAGACTCAAGATTCTGGTTTATATATTTATTCATTTGTTTCTTAGCAGATGATTACCTTTGTGGAATTCCTACTGCAACTTCCCTTTCTTGAGTAGCAGCTCAAATTTGAGTTCACTTCTTTTTCCCCCAAGAGGCTGCTCACAGTCTGCCCCAGGCATGTATGGGTCAGTGGTTCTAGAGATGTGAGTGGAGATTGGCACTGAATTTGGGACTTCTCTCCCCAGCTCTCTCCTTTACAGTATTTGCCTTCAGTTTTCAGTGGTTACAGTTGCCCTGAACTCCATCTTCTACTTTTTCAGGCCCCAAAGTGCAGGCTTTCTAGCAGAGATTTACCTACTTCATGTGGAGCTAACTTAGGCTTACTTTAAAGCTAATACCCATAAACATGAGTAACTCACTTTGTGCCACTCATTTTTTTCTTGGATTCATCCTCAGAATCTTCCTGCTTTGCTTCATTCTTCAGTGTCTTGGCTTTTTTTTTTTTTTTTTTTTTTGTACATTTTTCTGAAGTTTTAATTGTTTTCTCTGGGAAGATCAAGGCCTATTGGCAGTGAAAATATCCCTTCTTTCTTTGTCCATATGCTTGTTCCTCTTAAATTTATTTTAAGCTTTGTAAACATACATCTGACAAAATACTGCCCAGTTTAAAATGAAATTTTCATTTTGCTGAATTCTAAAAACCATGACATCAACAAAAATCTAAGATATAAAAAGGCCTGTTGACAGCCCTTCTGCTTTTCCACAAGAAAGTGTTCGTTCTTGTGTGTTCCAACAGTGCTGAGCGGGAAGCCTTTTGTGGAATGCTTTTCTGTGATGAAGGCAAATTCTTTAAAACAAATGTTGTTTAAAACTTTATTTACTTATTTATGGCTGTAGTGAGTTTTTACTGCCACGTGGGCTTTTCTCCAGTTGCGGCAAGAGGGAGCTACTCTCTAGTTGCCGTGCTCAGGCTTCTCATTGTGGTGGCTTCTCTTGTGGAGCACAGGCTCTAGGGAACACAGACTTCAGGAGCTGTGGCACACAGGCTTAGTTGCTCCATGTCACATGGGATCTTCCTGGATCAGGGATTGAACCCGTGTCTCTTGCAACGGCAGATTGATTCTCTACCACTGAGCCACCAGGGAAGTCCCGAAGGCAAATTCTTTAGCTCATTATCATGTTGGAAGTACAGAGAGGGGCCATGTTTGGTAAACAAGGCCATGCTTCCGTAAGGGAAGACACCCCTACCCCACAACCCTTCCCTGGGTAAGAGCTTCATTTACTCATTAAACATTTACAGAGAACCTACTGTTTGTCAGACAAGGTTCTGGAGACAGAAATATGATTATCAGTGACTTAACTAAGGGAGCCAGGCATGAAACAACACACAAGTGTAGGACTTGAAACTGTGATTAAAAGTTATGCCCTGAGTTAAAGCATAGCAAGTTACTAGAGTGAATAACAGAGTGCTTGGTACAGCCGAAGAGGTCTGGGAAGGTCTCTCTCAGGAATGAGAATCATCAGAAAGAAGAGTAAAAATTAATGAGGTGTGTGTGCTAGTGGGCCCAGTTCCAGGAAGAAGGAAAAGCACATGTAAAGACTCAGAGATGGGAGAGGGAATTGGAAATGTGCAGGAGGGAGAGACCCAGGTGAGCTAGATTGTAGAGGACCAGGAGGGAACGGAGTACAAGGTGAAGTCTTTTAGCTCATGAAAGTGCACAAACTGTGATCTGATCACTCACTCGAACTCGGCATTCCGGTTTTGTTGTTTTTCAGTCAATCAGTCATGTCTGACTTTTTGTGACCCCGAGGACTGCAGCACACCAGGCTTTCTTGTCCTTCACCATCTAATGGAGCTTGCTCAAACTCATGTTCATTGGGTTGGTGATGCCACCCAACAGCCTCATCCTCTGTTATCTCCTTCTCCTCCTGCCTTCAATCTTTCCCAGCATCAGGGTCTTTTCCAGTGAGTCAGTACTTCCCATCAGGTGGCCAAAGTACTGGAATTTCAGCTTCATCTTCAGTCCTTTCAATGAATATCCAGGACTGATTTCCTTTAGGATTGACTAGTTTGTTCCTTACAGTCCAGGGGACTCTCAAGAGTCTTCTCCACACCACAGTTAGAAAGTATCAGTTTTTCGGCTCTCGGCCTTCTTTATGGTCCAACTCTCAAATCTATATATGACTACTGAAAAAACTGTAGTTTTGACTAAACAGACCTTTGTTGGCAAAGTGGTGTCTCTGCTTTTTAATATGCTATCTAGGTTGGTCATCAGAGAAGGTAATGGCAACCCACTCCAGTACTCTTGCTTGGGAAATCCCATGGATGGAGGAGCCTGGTAGGCTGCAGTCCATGAGGTCGCTAAGAATCGGACACGACTGAGCGACTTCCCTTTCACTTTTCTCTTTCATGCATTGAAGGAAATGGCAACCCACTCCAGTATTCTTGCCTGGAGAATCCCAGGGACGGGGGAGCCTGGTAGGCTGCCGTCTATGGGGTCACACAGAGTTGGACATGACTGAAGCGACTTAGCAGCGCAGCAGGTTGATAAAGCGTCTTTTAATTTCATGGCTGCACTCACCATCTGCAGTGATTTTGGAGCCCAAGAAAATAAAGTCTGTCACTGTTTCCATTGTTTGCCCATCTATTTGCCATGAAGTGATGGGACAGGATGCCGTGATCTTCAGTTTTTTGAATGCTGAATTTTAAGCCAGTTTTTTTACTCTCCTCTTTCATCTTCACCAAGAGGCTCTTTAGTTCTTCTTCGCTTTTTGCCATAAGGGTGATGTCATCTGTGTATCTGAGGTTATTGATATTTCTTCTGGCAATCTTGATTCCAGCTTGTGTGTCATCCAGCCTGACATTTTGCCTGAAGTATTCTGTGTATAAGTTAAATAAGCAGGGTGACAATATGTATATTGTCACCTTGATGTACAGCCTTGACATACTCCTTTCCCAGTTTTGAACCAGTCCCTTATTCCATGTCCGGTTGTTTCTTGACCTGCGGGAGGCAGGTCAGGTGGTCTGGTATTCCCATCTCGTGGAGAATTTTCCACAGTTTGCTGTGATCCACACAGTCAAAGGATTTAGCTTAGTCAATGAAGCAGAAGTAGATATTTTTCTGGCACTCTCTTGCTTTTTATATGATCCAACAGATGTCAGCAATTTGATCTCTGGTTCCTCTGCCTTTTCTAAATCCAGCTTGTAAACCTGGAAGTTCTCGGTTCACATACTGTTGAAGCCTAGCCTGAAGGATTTTGAGCATTCCTTGCTAGTATGTGAAACGAGTGCAGTTGTGTGGTAGTTTGAACATCCTTTGGGACTGGAATGAAACTGACCTTTTCCAGTCCTGCGGTCACTGCTGAGTACTCCAGATTTGCTGGCATACTGAGTTCAGCATTTTAACAGCATCATCTTTTAGGATTTGAAATAGCTCAGCTGGAATTTCATCACTGTCACTAGCTTTGTTCATAGTGATGCTTCCTTAGGCCCACTTCACTTCACATTCCAGGATGTCTGGCTCTAGGTGAGTGATCACACCATCGTGTTTATCTGGGTATTAAGAACTTTTTTTGCGTAGCTCTTCTGTGTATTCTTGCCACCTCTTCTTAATATCTTCTGCTTCTGTCCTTTATTGAGCCCATCTTTGCATGAAATGTTCCCTTGGTATCTCTAATTTTCTTGAAGAGATCTCTGGTCTTTTCCATTCTATTGTTTCCCTCTATTTCTTTTTTTTTTCCAGGTACATGATTCATGGAACAGGCGAGGCACCGAGACCCCAGCCCTGCTGTCAAGGAATCCCAAAGAGGCTGCAGGAAAGGGGGCACCCCTGGCTGGGCGCCATACCCCCCCACGCCCCCCACTGGCCTGCCTACAAGAGGAAGGGCCTTCAAAGCTTCAGCGGGCCAGAGTGGCTTGAGGTTCTGGTCACACGACCTCGTCGTTCGCCGGCATGGGGTTTTCCTGGGGGCCACCCGTGGGGACCCCCTCCGCCTCCTCACTCGGCTTCTTTTGGGCCTCAACCGGTGGCCGGGGTGGAGGGTTGCTGGGCGGCTGCTTGATGGTGCCCCCAATCTGCGGCCACTCCTTGGGCTTGGGCTTGATGGGGCTCCACTGCTCCCCACGGATGGCCGCCAGCAGATAGATGCCGCTTGCGATGGCCAAGCAGGCTGTCCCCAGGATGGTGGCGAGCAGGAAGCCAGCAGGTACCACCAGCCCGAGATGCAGGAAGGCCCGGATGTAGTAGTTCCTGGTGAGAGGCCCAAACAGCTTCACCACTCTGGTCAGATACTTCTGTCCACACCTCTCCATGGCGGAGCCCTTGCTCCTCTTCCCTCGGGGGTACTCCAGCAGGCAGACCAATACGCCCGATGCTATGGAGTAGGCACCCAGGTACCACTGGGTGAACTGGCCAGCCGTGGCCACGATGCCCCCGGTGATAAGGATCAGGCCGGACGCCAGCGCCTGCTCGTTGGCCCACATGGCCCACTCGATCTGCCCCATGGCGGCAGAGCGGCTCGAACACGGCTCGGACTCTTCAGACCCCGCGGCCCCAGAGCTCAGCAAGCCTCCCACCACGCCAAGTTGTTTCCCTCTATTTCTTTGCATTGTTCACTTAGGAAGGTTTTCTTATCTCTCCTTGGTATTCTTTGGAACTTTTCGTTCGATGGATATATCTTTCCTTTTTTCCTTTGCCTTTCATTTCCCCTTTCTCAGATGTTTGTAAGGGCTCCTCAGACAACCATTTTGCCTTTTTGCATTTCTTTTTCTTGCAGGTGGTTTTGGTCACTCCCTCCTGAACAATGTTACAAACCTCTATCCATAGTTCCTCAGGCAGTCTGCCTATCAGATTTAATTGTCACTTATACTGTATAATTGTAAGGGATTTGATTAGGTCATACCTGAAGGCTATGGTTTTTCCTGTGGTCATGTATGGATGTGAGAGTTGGACTGTGAAGAAAGCTGAGTGCTAAAGAATTGATGCTTTTGAACTGTGGTCTTGGAGAAGACTCTTGAGAGTCCCTTGGACTGCAAGGAGATCCAACCAGTCCATTCTAAAGGAGATCAGCCCTGGGTGTTCTTTGGAAGGAATGATGCTAAAGCTGAAACTCCAATACTTTGGCCACTTCATGCAAAGAGTTGACTCATTGGAAAAGACTGATGCTGGGAGGAATTGGGGGCAGGAGAAGAAGGGGACGACAGACTGAGATGGCTGGATGGCATCACCGACTCAATGGACATGACTTTGAGTGAACTCCGGGAGCTGGTGATGGACAGGGAGGCCTGGCGTACTGCGATTCATGGAGAAGCAAAGAGTTGGACACAACTGAGCGACTGAACTGAACTGAACTGAACGGCCTAGTGGTTTTCCCTACTGTCTTCAATTGAAGTCTGAATTTTGCAGTAAGGAGTTCACGATCTGAGTCACAGTCAGCTCCTAGTCTTGTTTTGGCTAACTGTATAGAGCTTCTCCATCTTCGGCTGCGAAGAATACAATCAATCTGATTTTGGTGCTCATCATCTGGTGATGCCCATGAGTAGAGTCATCTCTTGTATTGTTGGAAGAGGATGTTTGCTATGACCAGCGTGTTCTCTTGGCAGCCTCTGTTAGCTTTTACCCTACTTCGTTTTGCACTCCAAGGCCAAACTTGCCTGTTACTCCAGATATTTCTTGACATCTTACTTTGTATTCCAGTCCCCTATGATGAAAAGGACATCTTTGGGGAGTGTTAGTTCTAGAAGGTCTTGTAGGTCTTCATAGAACCGTTCCAACTTCAGCTTCTTCAGCATTAGTGGTTTGAGCATAGACTTGGGTTACTATAATATGGAATGGTTTGCCTTGAAAACGAGAAAGATCATTCTGTCCTTTTTGAGAATGCACCTATGTACTGCATTTCAGACTCTTTTGTTGACCATGAGTCTTTTGTTGACTACTCCATCTCTTCTAAGGGATTCTTGCCCATAGTAGTAGATATAATGGTCATCTGAATTAAATTCACCCTTTCCCATCCACTTAGTTCACTGATTCCTAAAATATCAATCTTCACTCTTGCCAGCTTGTCTGACCAGTTCGAATTTACTGTGATTCATGAACTTAACTTGTTAAGGTCCCTATGCAGTATTGTTCTTACAGCATCGGACTTTACTTTCACCACTAGACACATCCACAACTGAGCACAGTTTTTGCTTTGGTTCAGTCTTTTCATTCTTTCTGGAGCTATTTCTCTGCTCTTCTCCAGTAGCATATTGGGCACCTACCAACTTGGGGAGTTCATCTTCCAGTGTCATATCTTTTTGCCTTTTCTTACTGTTCATGGGGTTCTTGAGGTAAGAATGCCGAAATGGTTTGCCATTCCCTTCTTCAGTGGACCACATTTTGTTAGAACTCTCCACCATGACCTGTCCATCTTGGATGGCCCTACAGGGCATGCCTCATAGCTTCATTGTTAGACAAGGCTGTGACCCATATGATTAGTTTGGTTAGTTTTCTGTGATGATGGTTCTCATTTTGTCTGCCCTCTGATGGATGAGGATAAGAGGCTTGTGGACACTTCCTGATGGGAGGGACTGACAGTGGGGGAATCTGGGTTTTGCTCTGGTGGGCAAGGCCACACTCAGTAAATCTTAACCCAATTTTCTACTGACGAGTGGGGCTGTGTTTCCTCCCTATAGCTTGGCCTGAGGCCAAACTATGGTAGGGGTAATGATGACCTCTTCCAAAAGGACTTATGCCAGCATGCTGCACCTCCCAGCATTGCTGCGGTCAGTACCGCTGACCTCGAGGCAGGCCACTATCAACCCGCTCCTCCACCAGAGACTCTCAAACAGTCACAGGCAAGTCTGGCTCAGGCTAGTGTGGGGACACTGTCCTTTCTCCTAGGTCCTGGTATGCACAAGGATTTGTTTGTGCCGTCCAAGTTGCCTCAGTCCTGTGGAAGTTCTGAAATCAAATCCCACTGGCCTTCAGACAACGTCAGAGCCTCTGGGTGTTCTCAGTTCCTCTGCTGGATCCCCAGCTTGGGAAACCTGTTGTGGTCCAGTTCGGGAATTTGTTTTTTCCTTCTCCTCCTGTTCCCTAGTCTCCTTCCTCTTTTACCTCTTTTACCCTTTTGTTAAGTCATTAAGAAAATGACTCATGAGTTATAGTCAAAACCTCAGTGTCCTCTCCCTGTCCCTGCCCCAGGCCATAGCGATGACCATTGTCAAGGTTTCTTATATATGCTTCTAGAACGATTTCATAAACGTACGTCTAATAGACTGTATAGATATTTCTAAGAAACAATGGGTATTATTTCTAAGAAACAATATGAGGGGAAGGCAGATGGGGTTTTACTTGCAGTATTTCATACTTTCATTTGTTCCACTGGAAAAACACACGTAGAGACTTTTCCATGTCAGCATAGTTGGACACACGTAGGTTTTTTTCCCAGGGACTGCACAGTACCCTAATGCATGGATGTGACATTATGTATTTACTCAGCCTCTGACTGATGGATATTTTAAGCTCTTACTGTTTTTCACTGTTAGAATCACTGTGGCCAGGAACGCTCTTGTAAAGACATATTTGGGCACATGTGTGAGTATATGTATAGGATAAATTCACTTCTGAAGAATTTCTTGGTGAAAAGTATACACCTTTATAATTTGAAAGGCATCTAATCGTCCTCTGGAGATATTTGTTCAGGGCCCTTTTACCATTAAAATGTTCTATAGACATAGCTTAGCATCAGAGGCCTAGGAAAATGTCTGAGCACTGAACAGTATGGATTAGCTTCCTGACACAGGGAAACCGCAAATCTGAGATCAATAAATATTTAATTAAATATCTCTACAATGTATTCCTTGTAATGCTATTATTCATACCGAGTTCGTTATATTTGAAAACAATTTGTAGGTTATATATTTTGCTTCAGTTCAGTTCAGTCGCGCAGTCGTGTCCGACTCTTTGCGACCCCATGAATCACAGTACGCCAGGCCTCCCTGTCCATCACCAACTCCCGGAGTTCACTCAGACTCACGTCCATTGAGTCTGTGATGCCATCCAGCCATCTCATCCTCGGTCGTCCCTTTCTCCTCCTGCCCCCAATCCCTCCCAGCATCAGGGTCTTTTCCAATGAGTCAACTCTTCGCATAAGGTGCCCAAAGTACTGGAGCTTCAGTTTTAGCATCATTCCTTCCAAAGAAATCCCAGGGTTGATCTCCTTCAGAATGGACTGGTTGGATCTCCTTGCAGTCCAAGGGACTCTCAAGAGTCTTCTCCAACACCACAGTTCAAAAGCATCAATTCTTCGGCGCTCAGCCTTCTTCACAGTCCAACTCTCACATCCATACATGACCACAGGAAAAACCATAGCCTTGACTAGACGGACCTTAGTCGGCAAAGTAATGTCTCTGCTTTTGAATATACTATCTAGGTTGGTCATAACTTTTCTTCCAAGGAGTAAGCGCCTTTTAATTTCATGGCTGCAGTCACCATCTGCAGTGATTTTGGAGCCCAAAAAAACAAAGTCTGACACTGTTTCTACTGTTTCCCCATCTATTTCCCATGAAGNCGAAAAGTTGACTTATTGGAAAAGACTCTGATGCTGGGAGGGATTGGGGGCAGGAGGAGAAGGGGACGACCAAGGATGAGATGGCTGGATGGCATCACGACTCGATGGAGGTGGGTCTGAGTGAACTCTGGGAGATGATGATGGACAGGGAGGCCTGGCATGCTGCGATTCATGGGGTCGCAAAGAGTCAGACACAACTGAGCGACTGAATTAAACTGATGACATTTGATGTGGAGGATTGAAACAGTTTTTTAGAACTTCTTTGGATGGGCTAGCACATGCTAGACAGTGCATCAAGTCCACTCCTATGAATGGGCCCAAGAAAACCTTAGCATGGATGCAGGAGGGAAACTGGGAATGTTCATAGCAGCACTGTTCCTAATAGCCCCCAAACCAAACTCAATCTAAACACCCCTTGAAAGGACCATGGAAAAATAAATTGCTAGCAAACATGCTTTCTTCTGACCAAACTTGAATGTCTCCTCGGCTCTTCCAGGCCTGGTCTTTGGCTCCCCCTCCGTCCCTGTAGAGTTTGAGTAAGAATCTTACTAAATCAGTTTAGCAAAACCCTCCCACACTTTTGTATCTGATCACCCTCAGTTTCTGATCAAATATCTCATCCCTCAGGCTGGTCTGCCTTCAACAAGGACCCTGTTGAGTCAGTCTAACAGGAATCCATCTTACCTCTGAGTCTGCTTCCAGCATTTTTCCATCCACGGACCCCACCCTCCACCTTGTTCCTTGGCTATAAATCCCTACTTGTCCTTGTACTCAAGTTGAGCTTGATGTCCTTCTCCTGCTATGAAACCCCACTGTAGTCCACATATCACTACCCACCCCCCCAACCCCCACCAAAGAGTCTTCTTTACCATCTTCAACAAGTGTCATGAGTAATTTTTTAACATTGTGTTTATTCACACAATAAGCTACCATAGCCAGGAAAATGAATGAGCTACAGTTGCGTGCATCATTATGGATGAATCTTGTTGCGTTCAAAAGGCAAGTCCTAGAAAACTACATACAATATAGCATCTTTTGATAACAGTCAAAAAACAAGTAAAACTAAATAATGTTTAAGCAAGGGCTTCCCTCATAGCTCAGTCGGTAAAAAAATCTGCCTGCAATGCAGGAGACCCGGGTTCAATTCCTGGGTCAGAGAGATCCCCTGGAGAAGGAGTGGCAACCAACTCCAGTATTCTTGCCTGGAGAATTCTATAGTGGGCTACAGTCCATGGGGTCACAAGGGTCGGACACGACTTAGCGACTGAATCACCACCATTACCATACATATATATGTATATACACAAACTGGGCTTTCCAGGTGGCACACTGGTAAAGAATCCACTTGCCAGTTCAGGATATGCTAGAGACTCACTTTCCATCCCTGGGTTGGGAAGATCTCCTGGAGTAGGAAATGGCAAGCCGCTCCAGTATTCTCACATGGAAAATTCCACAGAGGAGTCTGGCAGGCTACAGCCCACGGGGTCACAAAGAGTCAAACACAACTGAGCAAATGAACACTCACTCACACACCAGTCAACCCCTGGGTTTGACCCATACAAGTCCACTTATGTGTGAATGGTTTTCAATAAATATGTTCTACAAGATCTGTGGTTGGTTGAACCCCTGAATGTAGAACCTCAGACACAGAAGGTCAACTCTGAAGTTATATAAAGATTTTAAACTGTGAGGAGATTGGCATCCCTAACCCCTGGATTTGTTCAAGTGTTAACTGTATAGACATTTTTTAAAAATAATCTAAGAAAATGATAAGTCTGGTGTTGGAAAAGACTCTTGAGAGTCCCTTGAACTGGAAGGAGATCCAACCAGTCCATCCTAAAGGATATCAGTCCTGGGTGTTCATTGGAAGGACTGATGCTGAAGCTGAAACTGCAATACTTTGGCCACCTCATGCAAAGAGTTGACTCATTGGAAAAGACCCTGATGCTGGGAGGGATTAGAGGCAGGAGAAGAAGGGGACGACAGAGAATGAGATGGCTGGATGACATCACCAACTAGATGGACATGAGTTGGGGTACGGTAAACTCCGGGAGTCAGTGATGGACAGGGAGGCCTGGCATGCTGCGATTCATGGGGTCGCAAAGAGTCAGACACGACTGAGCGACTGAACTGAACTGAACTGAACAATCAGAAGAGTAGTTTTATGTGACAAGGAGGCAGAAAGATGGGCTAGGATAGCAGCACATGGGAGATGCAGGTGCTTTGGGTTGGATACCACACACTTACATATTTAATATTATGAACACATATGTAAATACATAAGGGCCATGCATGGGTTAATGATGAAAGTGTGTCATGAACCAAAGACTATGATTAATCCAATTCTCTGCACTGATCTCAGAAAGAGAGAGAGGGAGGGAGAGAGAGGAAGGAAGGAAGGGGTAATGGAGATAGGTTTTCTTCCTCCCAGCCTCTGTCTTTCTGCCCTGCCTTCAGTCATTTCTTCCATGAACATCTACTGGCTGTCTGCTGCATACCTGGGACTAAGTTGGGTGCCAGGAGCACGGAGCTGAAACAGGCACAGTTGTGCCCTTGCAGAGCCACTGTCTGCTGCGGGAGTCTGACAGTTCCCAAAGGGTTTGCAAAGTGCAGTGACAGAGGGAAGACAAGCTGCTGTGGGGCTCCAAGAAAGGGGCCCTAACCCACATGGCACCCCACTCCAGTACTCTTGCCTGGAAAATCCCATGGATGGAGGAGCCTGGTAGGCTGCAGTCCATGGGGTCGCCAAGAGTCGGATACGACTGAGTGACTTCATTTTCAGTTTTCACTTTCATGCATTGGAGAAGGAAATGGCAACCTACTCCAGTGTTCTTGCCTGGAGAATCCTAGGGACGGGGGAGCCTGGTGGGCTGCTGTCCATGGGGTCACACAGAGTCGGACACGACTGAAGCGACTTAGAAACCCACAGGGGAAGGGATACTGCGGAGGACCATGTTGCTTAGAGAAACTAGTGAGATGTAAATGGAAGAGAAATTAGTGAGATGAAAATGGAGATGGGAGGTGGGAGTGCAAAAGCTATAAAGAAGAAAAAGACAGCTCTGCCCTGGAAGTGCTCACATCTTGGGGGAGGAGAGGATGGCAAGAAAAGAGGCAGCAGCAACAGTGGAATGAGGACCCCGGGGGTGGGGGGACCAGGTGGGAGGGCACACACAGGACAGCGGACCCTGAGCCCAGGGTGTCGGGAAGGCTTCCTGGAGCAGAGGGCTTGCAGACAGGCAGAGAATCGGAGTTACCTAGGCAAAATCTGTGCCAGGGAGCAAGGTCAGCGTGTTCGAAGGCTGATGTCAGGGAGGAAGCGTGGCTCCCTGGAGTAGCTCAGGGGGTCTTGGTGTGTCTTGGCCCAGAGCAAAGGTGCAGGAAACTGAGGCTCGTGCCAGATTCAGCTAAGAAGTGGGAAAACCATCCTGTGGGCCATTCTCTGAAGGGGGTGGCAGGGGTGACTTTGAGAAGACAGATTTGGCTGCAGAGCAGAAGCGAGGAAGCAGAGCCGTTAGGGAAGGAGACAGTGGTGCATAAGCTGCAGAGGGGCTTCCCAGGTGGTGCTAGTGGTAAAGAACTGCCTGCCAATGCAGGAGACTTAAGAGACCCGGGTTCAATCCCTGGGTTGGGAAGATCCCCTGAAGGAGGGCATGGCAACCCACTCCAGTGCTCTTATCTGGAGAATGCCATGGACAGGACAGAGGAGCCTGATGGGCTACAGTCCTTGGAATCACAGAGTCAGACAATACTGAAGTGACTTAACACACATACAAGCACAAGCACTCGAGGGGACCAATCTCGGACAGGACCATCCCACACCCTAGGCTAGGCTCAAACGAGGTTTCCTCTGAGGGAGGGCAGAAGACATGCCACCTGCGCACCACATAGTCCTCCCTGCCATACACCTCCTCGGAGCAAGCCTCACTTGCCAGAATTTCTCAGGACTGAGTTTTCCCTCAACTTCTGTTAAACTACAGTTGACACTGCGAAGGAGACCCTGTTTGCGGAAACCTAGTAAGTGGATTCCAAGTCAGCTGGGAGAAAGAGGCAGGCAAATGGTGGGGTTCACAGCTTTGTATTAAATGTATTTAATTAATTATTTTCTTTTTGGTTGCTCTGGCTCTTGGTTGCTGCACGAGGGCTTTCTCTGGTTGCGGCAAGTGGGGGCTACTCTTCATTGTGGTGCACAGGCTTCTTATTGAGGTGGCTTCTCTAGCTGCAGAGCTTGGGCTCCAGGTGCATGGGCTTCAGTTGTTGTGGCCCACAGGCTTAGTTGCTCTGCGGCATGTGGGATCTTCCCAGACCAGGGATCGAACCTGTGTTCCCTGCATTGGCAGGTGGCTTCTTAAATATTGGCCCAATACGGAAGTCCACAGCTTTGCATTATAAACAGCGATTTTGGACCCCTGACAGTAGCAGCCCCTCCATGGACCTTCTGTTTCAGGCCTAACTTTGCCTTAGCCCAAGAATTCCAAGAATGCTGTGGATCTTTGTCTACTGATGAGAAGTAGAAGAAAAAGATTTATGGAGTACCTACTCTGTAAATGCTACAACATATAACCATACTCAGGAAATCCTTCTGTCCCCATTTTATAGTGAAAAGCTAAGACTCAAAGAGCCTGAATTGAAATTAAACCCAAAGCCTGCCTGGCCATACCTGTGAAATATGTGTTTTCTTTGGAGCAAGACTGGCTAGTTCTTCAAGGGTTTGTTTTTTGAATCGCCCTTGGGTAGTTAAGAACATCTTGCATGAGTTATCTATTGGTGCACAATAGATTACCCCTGAAAAAGAACAGCTTAATACAATGAACATTTATTCTTTTACAGTTTCCGTGGTCAGGAATCTGGGCACAGTGTAGCTGAGTTTCTCTGATTCAAAGTCTCCCATGAAATTGCGGTCAAGGTGTCAGACAGGGCTGCCTTCTCATGTGAAGGCCCAGCTAGGATTGGAGGGTGGGATCAGCTTCTCAGTTCACCCGCACGGTTGTTGGCAGTCTCTGTCCCCACCACATGGGCCTCTCCACAAGGCTGCTTCAGCACATAGCAGGTGGCTTCTTCCAGAGAGCTAATTTAAAAGAAAGAGAGAGAGAGAGTGAACAAGCAAAAGACAGAGCGTGCATACTCAAAGCGGAAGCCACAATCTTTTATAACCTAATCTTGGCTGGGCCATCCATTATTTCCACATTATTCTCTTGGTGAGAAGCAAGTCCATGAGGCCGGCCACACCTAAACGGAGTAGTTACACAAGGGTATGAAACCAAGGGGCAGAGATTGCAGGAGACATCTTTGAGGCTGCTTACCTCAATGTGAAGTTTTATTAAATAACAGCCAGGCTATTCTGACTTCTCCCAAAACGACAAGTCATTTTGCTTGGTATACAGGGGCTAGAGTATTTTAGGGACACTTGGAGTGGTGGTGTGTCTACATCTTTGGGCCTAAGGCACATCTGGAGAGGTCAGCAGGTTGAACCTATCTGGAGCCCCCAGGGAAAAATTAGTTTCTCAAGCTGTGACCATTGTTCATTCCCTATTTTGTCCTTGGAGCTGTTGTGATATTTCCTAGCAAAGAGGGCAAGTGATGGGCATATCCCTCCCTCCCCCACTCTGTCAGCCAGGCTAGGTCAGGTGGAGAAACCACTGAAAATCTTCTTTCAATTCCTTTTGGCTTCTGTATCTTTTCCCCCAAATTTTCTTTTCTTGCCCCTCATCAGTGTCCATAGCCCCCTCAGTAGCTTGCAGAGTAGGTACTCCAGGAGTTTCCTGATGGGGAATAGAAAGGACTGCTGGGGAGACTCCCCAAATACAGTAAATGTGACTGCAGTTCAGAATGCCACTCAGGTCAATTCAAAGTACATTTATTCAACATCTGTTCTGGGTGGGTATAGAGAATTCAGACACATATAAAAAGCATTCTTGCCCTTTGAAGGGGTTCACAGCTTTAGGAGGGAGACACGTACACACAGGCAATGACAGAACAGTAGGATAAGTGCAAATAAATACTTGATCAATACCCCCTTTGGCTGTCCGACTGATGGCTAAACTGGTTTGTGAAGCATCGTCTTTTGCTTGGACTGTATCAGGAGTTCCAAGCTTGCTTTCCTCCATCCATTCACTCCGCTGAGAGATCTTTGGAGAATGTAAATCTGATAAGCATTACTTTGATTAAAGACCAACTAATCTTGAGGAAAGATCAAACTCTAGTTGACTTCCAAGACCCTAGCCACTGTCCATCCCTCCAGCCACATCTTACCTTATTGTTTACACTCCCATATATACCAGAGGCTCCATGCTGTGATAGGTACCTAGACAGATGACCACCTTGTCCCTCTGTCTCCATGGCTAATTCATGTAGCCACCTCTACTAGGAAACATTTCCAGATTGCCCTTCCCAGACAAAGCTGCCATCTGTTTCCCTAGGTTGAGTTACCTTTTACTAGTCTGTGTCCCAGATGAACCGGTGCTCTGCCCCTAGGCCGTTCAGTATCCGTCATAGAGAGGGCTGAGGTCAGACCAGATCAATGTGGAATGAACTAAGCTCACCTCGGGGAGCACAAAAGGCACCCAGACCAGTAACTGTCAATTTTCCAGAGAGAGCACAGATGCTACAAGCACCCTCTTGGCCTCCCCTCTGGCCACGCCCTCTTCTCCGCTCCAGGCGGGCAATCGGGCGGCCCACCTCCAGTCCTGGCAGCAGGCAGAGTAGAAATACCTCTTTGGTCCCCGAGTGGTCGGGGGAAGGCTCCAAGAAGCAGGAGAGCTATGAAATTGGACTTTAGAAGATGAGCTGGAGTCTGATCTTTAAAAAAATAAAGTGTAGACACGCTCCTGAAGAAGAGGTCATTAAACCAAGCTCTTTCCCCGGCTGCTATTTCCCACACGAGTTGAGTAAAGACAGCAAAGCTGCCGAATGACTCTGTGTGTCTCCTCCGGCTCAGGGGCACCCAGCCTGGCGCTCCCGGCGCGCTTGAATGAATGGGGGTGGGGGGGCGCGCATGAATGAGTGCGTGAGTGAGGGAGTGCGCGGGCTAGCGGGCGAGTGAATGGCGACCGCGCCGACTCGGCACGCGGCCGCGGGCTCCACTTCCCTCTCCCGCCAGCTGGTGGCCTCGGAAAGGTGGCGGCGCCGGCAGCGGCCCGAGCTGGGACGGGCCGGGGCGCGGGATGGTGGGGGAAGGGGCGTTCCCGGCGGCCGCGCCTTCCGCGGCTATTGGATTAGTGGCCTTCAGGGATGAGCTCAGCCGGATCGGCTTTCAGCTGCAGCCTCTGGGCCGGCCGGGAAGGCGGGGAGCGGGCGGCGGCGGCGGAGGAGGGGGAGGCGGCGGCGGCTGCAGCATCCAGAGCTGGCCGCGGCGGCCGGCGCGCCCCGCGCACAAAGACGCCCAGGCCCTTGGGGAGGGCGATGAGCGCACCGTAGCCCGGACCTGGGCCCCAGTTTCGAACACCAATGCGTGCGCCCAGGGCGAGGGGGAAGACGCCGGGCGCGCCAGGGGCGGGCGGCAGAGGCGCGGCCCGTGCGCCTTGAGCTCGGGACTCGCCGCCCTCCGGGTCCAGCGCGGAGCTTAGGAACCGCTCGAGCGCAGGCCTTGGCGCGCCCCCGGGATCCGCGCAGAAAGACGCTTCCCCTCTCCCACCCGACCTCCTGCGCCCTCTCGCCGCGCTGGAGCGCAACTTCCCCAAGAACGCTCCAACTCCGGGCCACCCTGCTGGGCAGAGGGGGCGCTGCTGCGGGGCTCTAGCCGTGAGGACGCGCCCCTGGCCCCGGGGAACAAGCCGGCATCTCCGGGGTCGCTCGGGCGCCCCTGAGCGGGTGGCAGCGGCCGCAGGCGTCTCTCCTCGGAGTCCAGGACCTGCCAGCGCTGGCGATTCCTCCAGGGCAGGCGCTTGCCCTCTCTTTTATGGTGAGTATTCTCCATCTTCTGGTGAGAGGCGCGCGGGAGCCGAGGTCTGGCCGCGCGGACCTCGTGCGGGCCGGCACTGGCCACAGTCCGCGCTCCTGGCGTGGGTCCGGTCCAGATCCCCGGGAATTCTCTCTACGGACTGTGGCAATCCGAGCTGGTTGGTTTGCCTTTGGGCGTTTGGGGCCGGCCCCTGGCGTCATAGGTTCGAAGCCCGCTGGTTTTCTGCGTAATGGAGACAGCACAAAAAACTAACCCCCCCGCCCCCGCCCGAGTCACGCTGCCTGGGTTTAGGTCCATGATCTGTCATTCACTGAATGAGTGACCTTGGACAAGGCGCCAAACCTTGATTTCTTCATCCGTAGAATGGGGGTGATAATGGTACCCATTTAATAGGCTCTTAGTAGCATCTGTGGGGTGGTCCTCGTAATGTACGTAGACCTGTTCCTGACACATAAGAATCACTCGATCAAACGTTAGCCAGCATTATTATTAGCTGTGTGAGCCCAAGCGTGTCATCCAACTTTCCGGAGCTGCAGCAGTTCTTTCATCGATGTATTGGGGACAGTAATTTCCAGGAGTCTGTTCGTCCTGGCTCGGGGGCGGGGGCAGTTCAGAGCGATGAAAGTCAAGCGCCTGGCACGCAGTGGGTACTGGTGAAATGGGGGCTGTTGTTACTATTTACTCTTGATGCTGGATAGTGAGGCTGGTCGCCCAGTCCGAGCGCTGCTTGGGGCCAGCTCCTGGCCTTGCTTGAAGACAAACTTGGCGATGCTTTGGAAGGGAGGGGGTCGCGTGCAGAGTGAGTCACGG
>SJXQ01002934.1:418186-432190 GCA_006408695.1 Aepyceros melampus | reverse complement strand
CGGGCAGGGAGGGGGGGTGGGGTCTGGGAAGAAGGGAGGAGGCCAGAGCCTGGAGCGCGGCAAATGTGTCCGCCCTGGTAGCGCAAGACGCGCCACGGGCTCGAAGCCAGGAGGGGACGCCGAGCCCAGGACCTCTCCCTGGAGGGAGAAGAGGGCTTGGGGGGAGAGGCGGGGGAGTGACCGCTCCCGCCTCGGGGATGGAGGAGCATGGGCTGTGGCGGACTGGCAGAGAGAGGAGGGCACTTGTGAGCCGTAGCGCTAGCAGATGGAGAGAGCGCTCTGGAATAAGGCTTGAGTTCGAATTCCGCCTCCACCAGCAGCCCGCAGTGTGACCTTGGACAAGTACTCTAATCTTTCCCAGCTCAGTTTCCTCGTCTGCCCCAGCCTCCTTCTGGGGGAGTTTAGGGGTTGAAGTTCTCTCTTCTCTAGGAATCCGAGCCTCCATCCTCCAACCACCTTCCGTCCTGCTGCAATCGATGAGCATAAATCAGGAAGACGTGCCTGAGCTTGGGGGAAACGCTATTAAAAGGAGAATACGGGAGCTGCCCGCCCCTCCCCCCTCCAGGCGGTCATCGCACCTAAGGAAGAAGCGCCCGTGCAACACATCTCTCCCGCCTCTCCCTCTCTTTCCCCCTTGATGCCCCTCTCCTCCAACCCAATTCTGCAGCATCTGTCACTGAGACTGATGGGGGATCCTTCTTCATCCTCCACAACTCCATTTTCAAAAAGTGCTGCTGATTAATGGAGTTTGTAGAAAGACACTGTGTTGGTAGCTCGATAGAAAGATGTTTGAGACACAAGACACCATCCTCCTGAGATACATAACCCTCTGATAGATTCCATTTTACAAACTTCCTTTAAAAGTACCAGTAAAAGGAATTTAAGCCACCTTAGGCAAACAACAAACAAAATTCTGCTTGCTGACCATTCTACTCAAATATCTCTCCAGGCTGTATTTCTGTTTTGCTTAAAAGACTGGTAAACTCAGTTATATGAGAAGAAAATCCACAGGGACATCACCAGAACCAGTGAAAAGATATGACAAACTGTGAAAAGATATGACAAACATGTCACAAAGGGCTCATTTCTTTAACGTGTAAAAATGTCCTCAAGCCAACAAGAAAAAGACCATTCACAGTTCACATGCACAAAGTAAAACTGAAATAACAAGCATATGACAAGTTGCTCTACCTCATTTTTTTTGAATAAGAAAAATTCAAGTTCAAACTACAAGATAATTTTCACATATCACGTTAGCAAATAATAATCATTTATCAGAAACATCTTTTAAAAATATAAAATAGATCAAATCCCTCCTAGTCTTAGAATCTCCTTGAGGCTGCCCGGGAGTAAGATTAAGGTGCCTCCAAAGACCTGCAGGTCTGGTTCCTGCCTCCTTTCACCCCTTTTTCACCATTTTCCTCTCTTATTTACCTCTACCCCCTGACCTTTTTGGCTTTGCTCCAACACTTCAAAGACTTTTTCCTTGGCTTTTATCAAACCTGGCTCCTCCTCACTTGGAGAGGCCTGTCCTTGGGGAGCTTTACTTCTACTCCAGAAAGTGGCCAAGACCTGGGCCAGTGCTAAGTTCCCCTCCTCTTTGGGAAAAGACCCAGTTCCCTTCACCCTACAGGGGCTACTTGATTCTCCCCGAGAGGATGATGCCTGACATGGTTACATCAGGGTCTTCAAGGGCCCCTTCTTTGTTGGTACAGGAAAGCAGGGTCTCAGGCAACCTCGCACTAGAACAGGCCACCGGGTGCAGAAAATCAGGGGGTGTGGAGGTACCTGAAGCAAAGTTACCAGACGTCTCTGCCTCAGAGTCATTTTAAAACTAAGTACATAAGTACATACACACAGCTGATGTGAACATAACCATACACATTTGGCAAGAAAGATCAATAATAAAAAATAAAACAGCAATACCTTTGACTTATTTTTTAAATTGCTTATTTGTTTATTTTTGGCTGCCCTGGGTCTTTGTTGCTTTCTTTGCACGGGCTTTCTCTAGTTGCAGTGAGTGAGGGCCACTCTTGGTGTGGTACATGGGCTTCTCATGGCAGTGGCTTCTCTTGTTGCAAAGCACAGGTTCTAGACATGCCGGCTTCAATAGTTGTGGCGCACAGGCTTAGTTGCTCCCTGGCGTGTGGAATCGTCCCCAACCAGAGTTCGAACCTGTGTCCTCTGCATGGGCAGGTGGATTCCTGTCCACTGCACCACCAGAGAAGTCCCTTATTTTTAAAATATTTATTTATTTATTTGACATCGGGTCTTAATTGTAGCATGTGGAATCTTAGTTCCCTGACTAGGGACTGAACCCTAGTACCCTGCATTAGAAGCTCAAATTCTTAACCACTGGACCACCAGGGAAGTCCCCAGCGATACACTTTAAATAAAATATTTTGAATAAAATATGGTCCGTAAATAAGGCTCACAGAGGGTATCTGTTCTGAAGCTATAGGAAAAAGTCATCTCTGTTGAGTCCTTTGGGAAAGAGGATCAAAGACCCAAATCAGGTGTCGTGATCCTTCCTCAGAAGAACTTTCCTGGGCGGTGTGGACTGCGTGTGATTTTTTTGCTATACATATTAAGTTAATCCCCATTTAAAATGTGTACTTTAATCATGACAGAACAATGTTGTTTGTTGTTTAAAAAGGCAAACTGTACAAGAGGTGTGGAGTGGAAGTGTCTTCCTCGGCCCGATGCAGCCAGAGGTAGCAGGTGCTGGTAGGAGGTAGAGGCTGGGTGGACAGGCACTGGCCTCCCAGCCAGAAACAGAGTCCATGGTACAGAAGACAGCTGGGGAAGCAGGATAAGGCCACAGGGCAATGGAGGAATGCCACAGAGGGTGCCCAGCCCCACTTGAAAGTATGAGGAGAATGAATATCAGTCAGGCCAGGGAAGGTGAGAAGGCTCCCAGGAGAAACGATGGGCAGGATAGGGTTTGTGAGAGAAGTCTGTGACTGCCCTAATGGGGGCTGTGCTGGGAGACTGGTATGGGAGAAATAAGCAAGGACAGGTCTTGGGGATTTTTATGTACCAAGGAAAGGGATACAGCTTCTCCCTGGTGAAGCCACCTGGAGAGCTGAAAAAAGGTGAGTGGGTGCCTCGGTCAGTTTACCCGTGGCAGCATGGATGATGGCTTGGGGCACCACCGGGAGACCCTTGTAGTAATCTAGGCAAGATCTGAACTAAGGGAGAGCCGAAGGCACTGAGGGAGAGCGAGAGACAGGGAGATCCACGGCAGAAAAGAGGACGAGCAGAGAGGGACCGGTTTGCCAGAGAAGGAAGAGGCTGCTTTCAGCCCTGGGCGTGTAGATTCTGAGGTGCCTGCAGCCCCTAAGCTCCTGTGTCTGGTATCTAGAATGGGTGGGCATGTCCACGGGGAAAGAGACCACCTGGCTTTACAGCGTCGTTTGAAGGAGCAGCTAGTCTGGGATGATCTGGGATGGCCAGAGGCTTCCGAGTAGATGGGTCTGGTGCTGAGGAGAGAGAGCAGGGCTGGAGACCCAGTTTGAGAGAATCCGCAGAGGGCTGGGAATGCCAATCACGAGAGAAGAGGCACGCAGAGGATGAGCAGTGGGGGAGCCCCATTTATGAGGCAGGCCAGGTGCACCCTGGAGCAGAAAGGCTGCAGGAAACTGCCCGGAGCTCTGCAACTCCGTGTGCTAGTGTGCACAGAAGGAGGGGCCCAGAGCAGCTCCCAAGTCCTCCACCCGGCTTTCAGGGAGGTGAAAAGTCACTGATGGGTGAGCCTGGAGCTCTGCCTTCTCCAGAAACCAGTCTTGGCTTTGTCTACAGAAACGTCTCGCCCGTCAGCCACATTCTGTGAGATGCCACATCACATGGCTTCCTGGGGCCATAGTGGCTCCCTGCTCCCTAGGGCTCCCTGTCTCTCCTCTCTCTCTTTGGGTCTCCCTGTCTCCCCATTTCCTTCCATTCCCTCTTCCTCTCTAGTCGCGCCCCCCGCCCCAGTATCTCAAAAATGCTCCCAGAGACACCTGAAGCTTAATAGAAGGAGCTTCAGAAATTCCAGCAGGTTCCTATCATGATCTCCTAGACCAAGCCTGAGGCATGCAGTTTCTGTTTCCATTCAGGCATTGAGATTTCAGACAACCAGTTACACCAAGCAGCAAAGTTCAGTTAGGGAGATAAATGACAGGCTAGACATGAAGGTCACTGTGTTTTCTTCCTTGAAGTTTTTCCTTGGGGGTCCTGTTATGCCTCACGCACCCCCAGCCACTTTCTCCTAGGTAGGTCTGCTGCAGCCTCACAGAGGCCAGCTGTCCCACAGAGCCACCCACACATGTTTGGGGCACAGGGGCAGCTGGAGCAGAAACCGGACTCTGCCAGGAATGCACCTGGATGTAGGGCCTCTGGCCTCGCTGCCTTAGAGGTGTGTCTCTTTCAAATGACCTTGCAGAGCAAGCTGGCTTGGTCACTGCCTAGCAAACCTTCTTCGTCCCATCCCCTGCGCTCCTTGCTGACTGACAGCCTGAGCTTCCGCCTTGGGGGCTCCTCACGCGTGGGAGGATTCCCATGGAAACCCCACAAGAAGCAGAGGCGCAGGGAAGCCTCATTGATTCATGCTCCCGGAGGACGGGCGTGAGATGGTTCCACCTGGAGCTGGACAGATGGCTCTCTTTGTGAGCTCCTGGTAAGAAAGGGCCTGCCCCAGCCAAGTGTCGCTTAAGCTCCATGCATGTCTACAGAGAGAAAAGCTAATGGAGGCCAGTGAATAAAAGCTTGGGGGTTCTTTGGCTCATTCACTATTGGCAGGTTCACTCTCAAGGAGCATCTTTTAATAGATAGCCTCTTTGCTTAATATTTATACCAAGAAAATCTTAGAAACATCCCTGTCGATCCAGGTCCAAGTAGGTACCATTGGCACCATTAGGCAGAGGTGAAAACTGAGGGCTGAAGATGTAAGTAACTGAATCACCCAAGCTCATGGTGCTCTGCTCTCTCAGTCATGCTTCAGTGGAGGCTTTTTCCAAGGCAGCAGGTTGCTTTTATTTCTTTGCTCATGCTTTCGTGCCCACCACTCTCGCTCTGAGCCATAGCCCTGCAGAGTCCCGAGGACTCTGGTGGTGGACCCAGCCCCTGCTCTTGAGTTGTCCCCCATCTCAGAGGTGGGGAGGCAGCTGAGGAGACATCAGTGATAAGTCTGTGATGGAGACAGGTGCAGGGGCTCTCAAAGCACAGGATGACGAGCTCCCAGAGGCACTGGTACCCGAGTTGAATGAATTACCCAGGTGAGTATGTGGGAGGGGTGTGCAAGGGAGAGTGAACAAGTGAAGGCAGCAGAGATTCAAGACATGAGTGTGTGGGGCCCTGTGTTGCCTGTGGGGAAATTTGCACAGCTTAGTGGGGTTGCTGTGAGGGGCTTCATAGAGGGAGATGGGCCAAGAAAGCATTGTGGAACTTGTGTCGGGGGAAGGGCTTAGGAGGGGTTTCCCTGGTGGCTCAGTGGTAAAGAATCTGCCTGTCAATGCAGGAGAGAGCAAGTTTGATCCCTGGATCAGGAGGATCCCCTGGAGAAGGAAATGGTAACCCACTCCAGCACTCTTGCTTGGGAAACCCCATGGACAGAGGAGCCTGGCGGGCTACAGTCTATGAAAGAGTCGGACACAACTTTGCGACGAGACAACAGCAATAACAAGGGTTAGGAGTTTGTACTTTCTCCTGAAAGCCCTGGAAAGCCTGTGGGGGATTTTCAGCAGGGAATATGATTAGATCAGCTTTGCATTTCACAAGGGCTGTCGTATATGTTTGAAAGCAATAGTCAGTCTATTATAGGGATTCAGGTGGTATCAGACTGCACTGCTTCTACAGTCCTTGTCATTATTCAGACTTGTCACTGAATCTGACCCCTCTGAGCTCTCCTGGACAGGAAGTGATCGGGTCTTACACTTTCCTGAAGCCTCACATCTCCAGGGAGGCACGGTTACTGCTGGTTAAATGAAGGAATGAAATCCACCCCCAACCCCTTCCCTAGCAAGTCCAAAGCCAGAGGCCACATTGAGGGGAGGGCGTTTCACCCAGTCATCATCAATCCTGCAGCAGTCCTGTCTCCTGGCAGACCCCATGCCTGACTAAGTCCAGCAGACAAGACTCCAAGAATGGGATCTGGGGTCCTGGGCCTCTGAAGACTTGAGTATCACATTTTGCTAACAGCTGAGGCTGCTTACGAAGTGCGACATCCATGCTTTGTGTCTCCTCATTTCCCTCTCGGGCTGCAACACCCGCAAGGGTCCTGGGAAGGGCAACTGACAATCTGAGGTTTTGTTTTCTTGCTCAGCCATCACTGAAGCCCTGGGGCGGATCCTTCCGGATAATGTTATTAAGCATCCCCATTCAAGCATGGCCTAAGAAATTAAGTTTGGTTTGAGGAAATGTGACGGAGGCACTGTTCAGTATGCCCTCCGCTTGCTGGTTGAGAGCTGATGTTACTCCTACCAGGGAGTTAGACCCTGTTGTATCTCATCTGTTCCTAGTCCAGTGCCACGTGCTATGGTGGAGATGAGAGGAGAGATGTGACAAGCCCATACTCTCTCTGGCTGGAGAGAGGGGGCAGGGGCTGAGCCTGACTTGGCCACTACTGCATGCCCCTCGCTCTCAGCAGTAAAGAACCTGTCACATGGCAGCCATCCACCAAGTCTTTGTTGAATGAATAGATGAGGGCTGGAAGCAGGAAGGGAGCACAGCAGTATCTAACAAGGGGCAAACTGGATGTGACCCAGGCTCAGAGACTCAGAGATGGTGACTGTGTTAGTGGGGAACGAGGCCCCGTGTTCCCATCTCCTGACTCCAGCCTTGGACTTTTTCCTGCCGAATCCTCTAGAGAGAACAAAAGCGAGACCTTGCTAAAGGCCAGAATCTCCTCTTCACACCATACATGTACTCTGCCCTGTCTTCAAAGTACCATGCTTGTATATGTGCTTGGGGAGGGGAAAGGGGTTGTGAAGATGCTCAGAGGAAGCTTCCTGTCCTGAGAGCAATGTCCCTTGAGGTAGAAAAAAAAAAACAAGATAGTGGACCAGAAAGTCCTGGCTGACTTAGGAGGGACAGGCACCTAGAGGCCCGAAGGATCAGGGCAGGCTTCCTGGAGGAGGTGGGACTCTCGGGCAGGATTGGGAAGGTGAGGAAGGAAGGTCTGGGGCCCCAGCTGTACATGGATAAAGACATGAAGATTGATGTGTCACCCTGGTTTAGAGGTTGGGACTTTGCATTAGTAACTTTCTGTCTCCCAGCTCTAGCCTTGGCCCTGTCTTTAGCTGGTCAAGCTGATCCTGACCTCTGCCTCTTGACAGCTTCCATGGGAATAAGCCCAATTAACTCAGCCCCTCTTATTCATTTGTTAGTTCAGTCACAGTTGTAGGAGACTGCAGAAGCTGGAACTTCTCTGAGGCAAGGACTGCAGAGGCAATGTCCCACTTGGGTGCTGGACAGGAATGGGCAGAGTGGATCTGGCTGTGAGCTGGGCACCCGAGAGAAAGTCAAAACCTCCTATTGTGAGCATTTACACTGATCTCTGTCCTTTGTTGCTATGAACCACTCTGCCCTTTGCTTCTGTAGCTAAATCCTAGCGCATGCCCTTTATCCTTTTATTTTGTTTTGTTTTTGCTTTTTATTTTTAGCTGTGCAGGGTCTTTAAGGGGGAACATCAGCTTTTTCAAGTTCAGTGCTTGAATTTAGTCATGACTCTTTTGAGACCGCATGGGCTATAGTCCACCAGGCTCCTCTGTCCATGTGACTGCAGGCAAGAATACTGGTGTGGATTATTATTTCCTTCTCCAGGGGCTTTTCCCAACCCAGGGATCAAACTCACATCTCCTGCACTGAAGGTGGATTCTTTACCGCTGAGCCACCAGGAAGCCCTTGGGATGCATTCAGGTGGTTAAATGGATAGGGCAGAGGACATGCACAATTTAAAGACGCATGTAACATTCACCCAGTGCCTCCCAGGTACCTGTGCCATTCCAGACAGATGTCTCCCCTGATCCTTGCAAAGACAGTCAAGGTTAGCCCATAGAGTGCTTTTCAGATGTGTCTCAGAGAGGTTAAACCCTTGCGCAGGGCCCAGTGGACAGGAAGGGCTTGAAACCCTGCCTTTTGTTAGATTGTGCTGTCACTAGCTTTCCTTAGTGAATGACCATTAGTGGACATGAGCACTCTGCTTTGATCCTGTCTTGTGGGGAGCAGCAAAGGGGCTGCTGTGTGTCTACCTCACTATTGCCAGTGGGAGCAACTTTTGAGGTCCCTACCTGCCACCAATGGAGCAGAGGCTTCAGGGCCAGAAGGGAAAGCAGTCAGACCTCCATGACCTGAAAGTGACTGCTTTCAAACCTAGCAAAGGCGTCTCTTCAGCTGCTCCAAAGTTAGCATAGTGTACATAAGGATAAAGCCATTTTCCTTAGAAATGTCCTGTGTGGGCCACAGAGCTGCTTATAGTCCTGCACCACCAGACTGTTTTTTCAATTTGTTGTGTTTTAGTTGCTAAATTGTGTCCAACTCTGCAACCCTGTGGACTGTAGTCCACCAGGGACCTCACCCATGGGATTTCCCAGGCAAGAAGACTGGAGTGGGCTGCCATTTCCTTCTGCAAGGGATCTTTCTGGCCCAGGGATTGAACCCATGTCTCCTGCACTGGCCAGCAGATTCTTTAACACTGAGCCACCAGGGAAATCCTGGTTTTTTATTAGATCTTTTTCTATTTTATTATGCTTAATTTATATATTTTCACTCTTCTTCATGCACTAATATGAGTACACCAGCCATGATTTCCCCTGAGCTCTACTTTAATAGGATCCCTCAGATTCTAATATATGGAATGTTTTCTATATTTTATTTTCTAGGTACTCTTCAGTTTTTATGTAGGTCTCTTTTTGATCCAGTTGTTTAAAATAGAGTTTTTAAAAATGTCCAAAGATAGAATTTTGTCATCCATAATTTTGTGATTAATTTCTAGCTTTTCTTCTGTATTCAGTTCAGTTCAGTCGCTCAGTTGCATCTGCCTCTCTGCAATCCCATGAACCGCAGCATGCAGGCCTCCCTGTCCATCACAACTCCCAAAGTCCACCCAAACCCATGTCCATTGAGTCAGTGATGCCAACTAACCATCTCATCCTCTGTCGTCCCCTTCTCCTCCTGCCTTCAATCTTTCCCAGCATCAAGGGCTTTTCAAATGAGTCAGCTCTTTGCATCAGGTGGCCAAAGTATTGGAGTTTGAGCTTTAACATCAGTCCTTCCAATGAACACCCAGGACTGATCTCCTTTAGGATGGACTGGTTGGATCTCCTTGCAGTCCAAGGGACTCTCAAGAGTCTTCTCCAACACCATAGTTCAAAAGCATCAATTCTTCAGTGTTCAGCTTTCTTTATAGTCCAACTCTCAAATCCATACATGACCATGGGAAAAACCATAGCCTTGACTAGTTGGACCTTTGTTGACAAAAGTGATGTCTCTGCTTTTTAATATGCTGTCTAGGTTGGTCATAACTTTCCTTCTGGGGAGTGTCTTTTAGTTTCATGGCTGCAATCACCATCTGCAATGATTTTGGAGCCCAGAAAAATAAAGTCAGCTTATCAGATTCTATATTATTTCTGCTTTGGGAGAGAGGTTTTATTTGTGGCCTAATATATGGGAACTCTTTTAGGAATGCATATACATTAATTGGCTTTCCTGATGGCTCAGAGGTAAAGAATCCACCTGCAATGCAAGAGACTGCCTGCAATGAAGGAGGCATGGGATCAGTTCATGGGTTGGGAAGATCCCCTGGAGGAGTACATGGCAACCTACTCCAGTATTCTTGCCTGCAGAATCCCATGAACAGAGGAGCCTGGTGGGCTACAGTTCAGGGGGTCACAAGGGTCACACACAACTTAACAACTAAACTTCTTCCATTGCTGCTGCTGCGCTAAGTTGCTTCAGTCGTGTCCAACTCTGTGCGACCCCATAGATGGCAGCCCACCAGGCTCCACCATCCCTGGGATTCTCCAGGCAAGAACACTGGAGTGGGTTGCCATTTCCTTCTTCAATGCATGAAAGTGAAAAGTGAAAGTGAAGATGCTCAGTCGCATCCAACTCTTAGCGACCCCATGGACTGCAGCCCACCAGGCTCCTCCATCCATGGGATTTTCCAGGCGAGAGTACTGAAGTGGGGTGCCATTGCTTTCTTCTACTAACTGCTACTATACATAAATTAAATCTGTCTTATTAAGTATGTAATTTTGGTTTTTCTATGTTTTTACTTAATATCATCAGTTGATCTGTCATGAGCTAAAAGAGGTGAATTAAAATCATCTGCCTCTACTGGGTATCTGATCTTCCTTGTATTTCCTGTAGCTTTTGCTTTGAATTTTGGTGTTGTTATTTAACGTAGTCAGTCTTCAATTGTGGATTATATTCTTTATTGTTATAAAGTGTTCTTTGTCTCATTTAAAATCATCTGCCCTTAATTAACTTTAGTTGGAGAAGGAAATGGCATCCCACTCCAGTGTTCTTGCCTGGAGAATCCCAGGGACATAGGAGCCTGATGGGTTGCCATCTATGGGGTCGCACAGAGTTGGACACGACTGAAGTGACTTAGCAGCAGCAGCAGCAGCCTAATATTAAGGTTACAGTACCTGCTTAATTTGAGGTTGCACTTATTTGGTATATATTTGCTTTTCCTATTATTTTCAACATTGTGGAATTACTTTGCTTTGGGAGTGTATCTTAAATGCGGCATATGGTTGAGGGTTTTGTCTTGTTACCTTAAAATCCTTAAAATCTTTTCTTTTTAGGAGTTTCCTATGGCCATTCATTGATATATATATAGGATTTTGGTCTTAGTTTTATGTCTTTTGTGTTTTTGCTTCTATTGCTTTTTAAAACAAAATCTTTTGGTGTATGGTCTGTTTTATTTTATGCTGCGTTTTTTATGACAATTTGGAAGGTTGTGTTTTATTTTGAGTTCTTCTAGAGGTTGCCTTTGAACTGTGTAAAATGTATTTAATCTTTTTTTTTTCTTTGAAGGCTATACTGGTTGCCTCCCTTATGAAATAAGTGATCACAAAATTAGTTTACAAATTTGGTCACAGTTTTCATCTGTTTTGTGACAGCTTTTTTCTGGTGAGTTTTCTTGGTTTGCCATCTTTTTTCCTGTTCTTTTCCTCATTTCTTTCTTTTCCAGTATCTTTGACTGTCATGAGCTGCTTCTCTTTAGAAGAGGTCAACCTTCCCGATCAGCATTTTGCAGGCGATGTGTGTAGAGGAAGTGCCATGAGGTATTTTAGGAGAGCAGGATTGCTTCCTGGTGTGTGGTAGCTTTGTTCACAGGCCTGTGGCAACAATTTGTTCTAGCTTCCACCCAGTCAGCAGGGATCTATAGCCGTGGGCATCCCGCAGTTCAGGCCCTTCTGCTACTCTGCCTCACAGCACACTGCTTCCTGTGAAGATGGCGGATGGTAGTTTTCTCCGTTGGTCCCATCCTCCTTTTTTCCCTATAGTGTCAGAGGCAGATCCCATCACTGGACCACACACCCTGTACCCATTGGTCTTGATTAGGAATCTTTGTTTTCCTTCTTCAGGGAGTGCCAGCTACTGGCTGACTGTGCCATCTTCATCAGCGATCTGCAGCCACAGGTGTCTCCTGTAGGTGTTTACTCACACCTCGTCTGATCTTCACTGCTTTTGGCAGCCCTTGACTGGTTTTTTGGCAGCCTTTCCTTATAAGTTGTGGTTTGGATTACAAATGTGTTCTGGTTTTGCTGAAGATAGAATCTGCATTCCTGTTTCTCTTTCTTCTTTATTTTGGGTGGTTTTGGATATGAAGAGGAGTAACTATTTTGCTCTCTTAGAAATGTCTAGCATTGCATATTTTTACATATGCTGGTATCCCCTTAGATTAAACATTAGCCAGAGCTCTCTGGATAAGGTTGGCATGAGCTGCAGCTGGGGTCTGACAATAGAAAGGAAAAAAATAGGAGCTGAGAATAAAACTGGAAGGTTCAAAAAAGCAATGTTCACTATTGCAGCCAGTGCTGTATGGCACATTTGGGTGTGAGGGCGTGGCCAGGCAAAGCAGGGCATGGGAAATGTCTGCCTCCTGGTCTGTCTCAGGGGAAAGTGTTCCGAACCTAGCAACCCTCAGACCAGGGAGGGGAAGACACATGCCTTTGCTCTAGACTGGCTGCAGGGCTCAGCTCTCCATCTCTCCCCACGCCCAGGGTCCATCCAAACACCCCAGGAACCCTGAACTCTGGCTGGTCTCTTCGTGATGGTGGCCATGTTCTCCTCCCTGAAAACCAGGGTCTTGTCTCAGAGGAAGCTGTCCAGAGTCAGTGCTGTTAATGGGGCTTTTATACCCAAAGACAGAGCTTGCCCACCCAAAGGGAAGTGGTACATGCAGGATGTCCAGATGATACAGCCAGAAAGGAAAATCTGCCGGCAGGGTCTCAGGTTTGGCTTCTGATATTGTCTCTTAGCTTCCCATACCACTTGGAGGGAGTATTTTATCCCCATTTTATAGACTGGAGTCTTAGAGAGACTAAGAGAACCTTCCTGTGGACGCACAGCTAAGAGATGGAGAGAGGGATTTACATATAGTTCTTTCTGGCTCCAGAGCCTGAACACCAGCTCTCTCATCACCCTGCTTCCAATTCACCTTACCATGGAGACCTCACCCTATCCTCAGATGCTTGCCTTATGTCTTTGTCCATGTCCCCGAGTGACTTTGGTGGATCTTTGCTCAGTGTCTAGCTTCTCCAGCCTGATTGCACTTTAAATGCTATTTAAGCTCCCCAGGGCAGCCAAGGATTGGAACCAATGCACCACACCCTAAACATCTCCAGTGCCCCTGTCTTGAGCACCCTGTTTCCCCTACCTAGGGCGTGTTTCTTGGGACCAAATACACTGGGGTTCTCTATGATCTTGAGCAAATCACAACTTCTCTGGGCTCAGTCCTTATTTCTAAAATAAAATAGCCTGTGATTTCTCCCAAGCAGAACACAAACTTTGAAGCCAGATGGCCTCAGTGTGGATCTTGGCTCAGCCCCTTCTTAACTGTGGGACGTTGGTTAATTACTTACCTCCTCTATGACCTATGTGTTTCTCATCTATAAAATGGGAATAATAATGAATGTCTTATTGGGAGGGCTTAAGGATTAAATGAGCTAATAAATGTGAATCATTTAGAGCAGTGTCTGGCAAATGGTGAGTTCTAGATAAGTGCCATATATCATTCTATTCATTAGTTATTATTATGAATGCATGCCCAGGGCCCAGCCAAGGCATGGGCATAGATGGCTGCCGAGGCTGCTGTTATAACCCGTGTCCTTTGCTTCCTTCCAGGAGCTTGGTTCCCTGCCCCAGCCCCGTGGAGGCTGTGGGCGTATCTGGTCCAGACGTCTGGTTTCCAGCCCCGTGGCCCATCCCTGGCTGCGGGGAGTGGAAGCTCCCAGGAGGTAGCGGTGGCCCGCAGCGGCCCCGTCCCGGCAGCGAGCCATGGGCCAGAAGCTCTCGGGGAGCCTCAAGTCGGTGGAGGTGCGGGAGCCGGCGCTGCGGCCGGCCAAGCGCGAGCTGCGGGGAGAGGAGCCGGGGCGGCCGGCGCGGCTGGACCAGCTGCTGGACATGCCGGCGGCGGGGCTGGCGGTGCAGCTGCGGCACGCGTGGAACCCCGAGGACCGCTCGCTCAACGTCTTCGTCAAGGATGACGACCGGCTCACCTTCCACCGGCACCCGGTGGCGCAGAGCACGGACGGCATCCGCGGCAAGGTGGGCCACGCGCGCGGCCTGCACGCCTGGCAGATCCACTGGCCGGCGCGGCAGCGGGGCACGCACGCGGTGGTGGGCGTGGCCACGGCGCGGGCCCCCCTGCACTCGGTGGGCTACACCGCGCTGGTGGGCAGCGACGCCGAGTCCTGGGGCTGGGACCTGGGCCGCAGCCGCCTCTACCACGACGGCAAGAACCGGCCCGGCGTGGCCTACCCCGCCTTCCTGGGGCCTGAGGAGGCCTTTGCG
>SJXQ01002934.1:385428-417831 GCA_006408695.1 Aepyceros melampus | reverse complement strand
TGCTGTGGGGGACTGTGGGGGTGGGGGCCGGGCAGGGATGGGTCCAGAAGCTGCCAGTCCCCAGTGGAGCTGGAATTGGGGGGCGGGGAGCAGTGAGGCCCCTTCCGCCGGCAGCACTTGGGATCATCCTGTGCCATGGACTGGTGGTGAGGATGTGGACCCTGAGGCCAGGCTCCTGGGTTTGGATCTTGACTTTTTTCTGCTCACTTGGTGATCTTGGGCTGTGCCTCAGTTTCCCTCTCTGCAGAAGTGACTCAGTGATAGTAATCTAGCTCAGGGTTGTTATGAGAAATCATATAAGATAATAATAATGTGAAGTGACCCTGGTGCTGGGAAAGATTGAAGGCAGGAGAAGGGGGCAACAGCGTGAGATGGCTGGATGGCACCACCAGTGACATCAATGAACATGAGTTTGAGCAAACTCCCTGAGAGGATGAAGGACAGGGAATCCTAGCACATCGCAGCCCATGGGGTCACAAAGAGTCGAACATGACTGAGTGGCTGAACAACAACGAACATGAAGTGCTTAGGAGAGTGCTTAGAACTGTCTGTGCTGGTCACAAAACTTCAGTCTCTGTAAAGTGAAAGTGAAGTTGCTCAGTCGTGTCCTACTGTTTGCGACCCCATGGACTATAGCCTACCAGGCTCCTCTGTCCATGGGATTTTCCAGGCAAGAGTGCTGGAGTAGGTTGCCACTTCCTTCTCCAGGGGATCTTTCCAACCAGGGATTGAACCCAGGTGTCCCGCATTGCAGATGCTTTACCGTCTGAGCCACCAGAGAAGCCAGTCTCTGTAAGGATTGTGCCAAATGAAGTCTCCTGTGTAACTGGCTTCAAGTTCACAGCAGGAGAAGAGAGACAAGTAGAAGACAGAGTCTCTGCACTTGAATCTCTTGCACTCAAGTTACTGATAAATAATAAATATTGATAGTAACTATCATTTATTGAATACCTGCTATATGTAGGGGCTGAACACTCAAATCTATGTCTTCCTGCTGAATTATCTCTTAAAGGGGGCATCTCACTGATTATTGCCTCATGGAAATGAGAGCTAAAAGTTGTGGAATCTTCTGACTTCTTTCCAGAGGACCCAGCAATTTAGATTTTGTGCGAACTATTCCCATTTTTCATGTTGGCAGTTGCTAAAGACACCGTGTGGACAAATAGAACTCCCTTGCAGGTTGCAGATAAGCCCACAGGCTGTTGGGTTTGACTCCTGACACCTCTAAGGCCTTCTCTCATTTAATATACACAGTCATCTTGTGAAGCTAGCTTAAAACCCTGGTAACAAAAACGGTTGTCGATTTTAGGAGGGAGTCACTCAGGCAGGGTGGCCCCTGGACAGAGGTGCACGTGACTGTCTGCCCCCCATGGAATCCCTGCTGAGTGGAGCCTGGAGTCGGGCACTTGTGGGCTTGCACATACCTTATCCACTTATACCCCTGATGAAGCTCCTGAGGTGGGCATTTAAAGCCAGAATTCCAGCTTATTAACTTTAAGCCAGAGATATAACTGCCCCCTTTTAGAGAAGAGGAAACTGAAGAGCAGAGCTTATCAAGAACAAGAACCCAGGCCTACCTAATTCTCTCAGCTCTGAAGCCCATTCTTTTCCCATGCTCCCCACTTTAGCTGAGGGACTGAGAGTAACACTCCAGAAAAAAGGTCAAGGACAAGATTATACTCAAGTAAAATTGACATTGACTCGAGTTAGGGTGGGGTGACCATTTTCAAGGGTGACAGGCCACAGGAAGTGGCTGCTGTGCTCTGCTCTGTGGTCTAATTGGCAACACTTTTGCTCACGTTTCATTTCCATGGTTGTTGGACTAAGATTGACATTGAATGGCAAAGTGTTGTTCTGTTTCTTCTCTGATTGACTGGTTAAATAAAGAAAGGATGAATATTGGTCCTGAGATGGCTGGCTTAGTCACCACAGTGCCTAGTGGAGAATGCTGGGTGACGTGGTAACCAGGCAAACCCCAGTGCTGAGAAAACCAACAACGACAGCAAATTTTATTTATTTTTTTTAACAAATACTCTTGTAAAATGGAACTGGGAAATCTGCTTGCCAGAACTGTTCACTGGACTAGAAGGATGGCCTTGATGTGCCAGGGCTCTGGGTTCTGACACGCCTTGCTTCCCACTGCAGCCTCAGTGCTCAGCGGCTTTGTGTCTTTGGTGAGCCACTCTAATGCCTCAGGGCTCATTTTACTCATCTGTAAAAGGGAACAGTGTCGGGTCCCTTTCATAGCTGCTGTGAAATCGCATGCAGTGGTACCAATAATATGATAGCTGGGATGAAAGGCTGGCGTTGATACCCAACAGAACTACCTGAGCCAGCAATTGGGCCCCCAAGGTGGGCTTTCCCTTGGGTACTGATTCCACTTGGGTATTACCTGCTGCTTCATTTTTAGCTACAAGCTAAGGTGCTAACAGGGTTGCAGCTAGTGGCTGCCCCATGCAGGATAGGATCAAGAGCAGGCAGGCCTTGATGTTCTGCTGAGGGCAGAGTCTGGATGGGAAAGGATAGTTGTGTCCTGATATCTGGGGCTTTTGGATCCTTCAGGTGGCTGGAGATGCTTGGTGAGACTGAAACTTGGAATGTTCCATCCTCCCTTTTGGCAGTGATTTTTTTTCCGGTTGGCAGAAGCTAGAATGCCCATCCAGGAGGCAAGCGGAGGCCGAATGTCATGTCATATGAGCCTTGGGCATTTCCCATTGGGTAACAGGACTGACTTAAGTACTGTGATCCTGGCCTCTTCTCAGGTAAAGTGATGTTTTCTATCTTGGGCAGGGTGTGGTTCCCAACGTGGGAGCTCAGCTTTTCTGGGCTTTGAAAGACCCATGGTCAATGGGGCGAGACCTGACTATAGGGTGGACCACCAAAGGACAGGCCGAGGGGAGTCTGACAGGGACTGGTGGGCAGGGGACTGTGCAATGCCTATAGCTAGGAACCTGGGCCAAAGTCCAGTGGATTCCTAGACACGGAGAGGGGTTTGGCCCTAGGGAGTCCCTGGGCAGGTAGGGTGACCCAAGATGGATTTCTGAGTATGAGGAGAAGTCTGAGCAACACTGGTTGTGGACATGAAGGCAGGTCCCCAAATTCAGCCCTGGCCAGGGAATTAGGGGACTACAGTCACAGAGAGAGGTTATGGAGCAGAGAGGCAGCCGGAGTTCCTCTCTGGGATGGATTGATTCCCCACAAGATCACGGTGGGGAGAAAAGATGGGCTTAGAGTCTGGCCTCAGCATTCACCAGGAAGCCGTGGACAAGGATTACCTCCTCCCTGTGGACCTCAGTGTTCTCCTTTGTGAAACAGCCGTGGTAAAGCTCGCCAGCACAGAGCAAGCCCACAGCGACTGCTGCTCACTGCTTTGATTAAGTAGGTGAGCTGGGCCAGGTCTGGGGGTTCACCTAAGGATAAAAATCAAAGTGGCCTCAATAGAGCCTTCTCCAGTATGTAGGAAGGAAGTTAATGGACATCATTTTCTTAGTTTTTTTTTTAATTTTTACAACTATAAAAGCAAGACTTAGAAAGAGCTAACTGCTTGTGACTCTGAAATATGTGTTTGTGGAGGCTAAGAACTCCTGGAAGCACATTTTCCTATTACAAATGTGTTCTTTGGCTACGCCCTGGAGCAAAACAGCTCAGCATCTGGGGTGAGGGGTTTACAATAAAGAACTACAGGATGCCCAGGGACTCTGCCATTTGAGTGAGTCGAGAAGCACAGAACCGAGGCTTGGCAAGCTGGCTCAAGGTACCTGTGTCCGGGGCCAAATAACAGCAGTGAACCATCACCCATAACCAACACTTCTCTGGTACTTAGTGTGGGCTGGGCTAGATTCTAAGTACTTTGCACATTTTAATTCATTTAATCCTTGTAACAACTCTTTATAGCTAACCACCTATCTGATCATCTTCATTTTCCCATAAAGAAACTGAAGCCCAGAGAGCTTGAGTAAGTTGCTAAAGGTCACACAGCTAATAACAGGATCAAACTGAGGCAGGCTGGCCCAGTGGGTCCCTTGTGCAGATGTTTACAGATAAAAGGGAAGGCACAGGAGAGGCTGCTCCATCGGGCTGGGTGGCTACTCAGCAAAGGACGGAACCCTTTCCTTTGGCAGTGAGTTCGGAGGAGGCCCTGAGAATCTATCCCTCCCACTGGTTTCACCTCTAGCCCTCAAAGCTCTTGGCTTAGCACAGAGCTCTGCAGGATGTTCTGAAAAGTTTGTTGCATAAAGACAGCCCCAGCAGTGTCTGTGAATCAGGCGTGCTTTGGTCGCTCACAGGAGAATGTCACTGAAAGCGTCCCAACCGCTGTGAGGGTCGTCCCTGGGGTGGGCCCGGCCTTTGGAATCTGCTCCAGGCTGGTTTCCGGAATTGCTCCGTGGCCCCCGGCTCCTCCTTCCACATGCTGGCAGCCAGGAGGCCTGACAGAACAGCTTTGTCTCCTGTCTTGGAATTCTTGGGTGGTAAGTAGTATACGAGGGCTTTCCAGATGGCTCAGTGGTAAAGGACCTGCCTGCCAGTGCAAGACACATAAGAGATGTGGGTTCGATCCCTGGGTCGGGAAGATCCCCTGGAGGGAGAGCATGGAACCCTCTCCAATATTCTTGCTTGGAGAATCCCATGGACAGAGGAGCCTGGTGGGTTATAGTCCATGGGGTCACAAAGAGTCGGACACCACTGAAGTGATTTAACACGCACACACAAGTAGTACATGAGTGACCCAGGAAGAGGAGAGGGGCCTCAGACACAGAAGCTTTGATTTGGGAATCATGTAATTCTATGTTTGGAGGGGCACCAGCTAGCTCTATGCCCTGGGCCAAGTGTCTTACTCACTTTTTCTTTTCAGTCCACACAGTGAACCTCGAGGCAATGTTATTGTTATTATCCCTAACTTATAGATGGGGAAACTGAACCTTGGAGAGTTGAAGAGTCGGCTCAGAGCCCCACAACTAGCTACTGGCAGGGCTGTACTGAAGCCTGGGACACTTCTGCTCCTTGCCTCCTGCAGCCTGGGCCAGCCCTGCTTCCACTCCCCCTACCAGTTCCAAAGAAGAGGTTTCTGAGCCCAGGACTGACTTTCTGGGCGATGGGGGGTGAGAACCTCTAGCATCTCAGGCCTGATGAGCAGGGAGGGCTTGTCCACCTTCCTCAAGCCAGAGACACTATCATTCCAGACGTCATTCCTAGATGGTTTAATTGATCTGCCAACAAGTATTTATTGGCGCAACAGCTCCTCAAAGAAGCCCTGGCGGCCAGCCAAGGCTTCTGGTATTGATGAAGGCCAGAGAGAGTTTTCTACCAGGATGACTGCAAGGACACTGTCCCCTTGCCAGAGCTGTCTGCTCTGTACTCACGACCTTCCTGCCCAACTCCCGTGTGTCTCCCGGTGGCACGGTCCTCCTAGCCGCCCGGACATCCAGACTGTGCTTCTCCTCCCTCCAGACTCAGGTCCAGGCCTGGTCTCCCCTTTGACCAGTGCCCTATCACTCTGCCCTGACTCCATCTCACCCCAGCCCTCAGGCCATGGCTCTGTCCCCTGAGCCCCCAATTCAACACTGAGTCCTCCCACTCCACTCCACTCACTGCTTTTCCACATGTGTGTGCCTTCTTTCTCCAGGCGGGTGTGAAGTTCCCCAGGGCACAGATGGTCACCCAGGAGGCATGTGGGGAAATGGGCAGACTGGGGACTTTATTTACTTATCTTTAAAATAATTTTATTTATTTTTGGTTGTGCTGGGTCTTCATTGCTGCAAGGAGTTTTCTTCGGTTGCGGCGAGTGGGGGCCACTCTCTAGTTGCAGGGCTTGGGTTTCTCATTGTGGTGGCTCTCTTGTTGTGGAGCATAGGCTCTAGGGCACACGGGCTTCAGTAGTCGTGCACATGGCCTCAGTAGTTTTGGCTCCTGGGCTCTAGAACATAGGCTCGATAGTTGTGGGCCATGGGCTTAGTTGCTCTTCGGCATGTGGGATCTTCCCAGATCAGGGATCAAACCCGTGTCTCTTGCATTGGCAGGCAGATTCTTTACCAGTGATCCACCAGGGAAACCCCAGAGGGATTTAAAAATATGTGTGCATTTACTTTTGAAAGGTAAACGGTGCATGTGACAACAAATTTAAATGTTACAAAAGACTGTCTGGTGAAATACCAGCATCCCAAAGCTCCCCAGCCTCTTCCTGCTGGCAGCCACTGTTGCCACTCTCTTCCATGTCCTTGCAGAAGTTTCACACCAGCGTGATCTTACGGTGAACGTTGCTCTGCATCTCATTTCCCCTCTTAGTAGATCTTGGTGATTTTTAAAATATGATTAACATAGAGCTGCTTCATTCCTTATTAACAGCTGCATGGGTTTCTGTGTAATGGTTGTATCATAATTTGATTATCTAGACCCTTACTTTTGGACATCTAGGTAATTTCCAGTCTTTGAGGGTAAACTTCTGATTCTGATTTGAAGTTTATTTCTTATCCCTGCTGACTAATTGACATCCTCGAGCCTTAGTTTTCCCCTCTCTGTGCAGTGGGAATAATGAAATATACCTTGCAGAGTTGCTGTGAATATTAAGATTGATGGAGAAATGCAGCATGCGCCAGCATGTGACTCACATTAGGTGTGGGGTGGAGGGGAGCCTTTGATATTACAATATTTCCTGTGTTACCCACCATGCTGTGCCAATGCTGAGCTCGTCTTTGGCACCTGATGAATGCTTATGAATGATCTGGTTTCTTATTTAAAATATAGCACAGTTGCTTTAATTCTGTATTAAGATGGCTTCAAACTCATTGCTGGACTATGATCATTTGATTCAGTCAGTTCAGTCAGTCTTTATATGAGATGCATGTCAGTACAGTGAGCCACAGGGCCCTTTCTTGCACAGAGCCGGTCCATGTGCTCGGCTGTGCTTAGTCACGCAGTCATGTCCAACTCTTTGCAACCCCGTGAACTATAGCCAGCCAGGCTCCTCTGTCCATGGGGATTCTCCAGGCAAGAGCAGGTCCATAAGAAGTGTGTTTTGCTGATTTTGTTTTTAACCTTTCATTATTTTTATTATTATAGCTAGAAAATGGAAACTCAGAAAAGCAACAGTAGTTTCTCTCAAGTCAGTGAATAGCAGAATGAAACTCTTAAAACATGTCTTTCTGGGCTTCCCTGGTTAGGAATCCACCTGCCAGTGCAGGGCTCACAGGTTCCATCCCTGGTCCAGGAAGATCCCATGTGCCACGGAACACCTAAGCTCGAGCACAACAGCTCCTAAGCCCACACTCTGGAGCCCATGAGCCACAGCTACTAAGCCTGTGTGCTGCAACGACTGAAGTCCGTGCACCTAAAAACGGTGCTCCTCAACAAGCGAAGCCACCAAAATGTGAAACCCACACATTGCAACTAGAGAGTAACCCCTGCTCACTGCAGCTGGAGAAGAAGCCTGCAGGCAGCAATGAAGACCCAGCACAGGCAAAAATAAATAAATAAATGAAACACGCCTTTCTCACCACAACATACTTTCTGTTTTATTTATTTATTTACTTATTTATTGTTTTAACTTGCTTGTTTTGCTGTTATGTTGTTATTGCTGCTGCTGCTACTGCTAAAAGTGGCAGTTCTTTGAGGCCAGAAGTGCATCCTAGTCTCCTCAGACACCCCTGCAACAGAGCACATAGTAGGTGCTCAAGCAGTGTGTGTTACTGTGCTGAGCTCCCACCACCTGCTTAGCTTTTCTCTTCTCCACTGCAGTGTGACTGGAGTCATAGTTGGTTGGTTGGGAGTGGGCAGGACTCAGAGCTGCTGCCCCCTTGAAGCCTGACCCCAGAGCGACCCATTTCCACCCCTCATTGTGCGTCATGCCCCGCACATCTGTCCCCATACCCAAGCCAAGCAAGGCTGCGTGAAGGCCCAGCAACTCAATTCAGGGTCTCAGCATTCAGAATCTGGCCCCTACCCTTTGTTTTCCACAAAAAGGAACAGACTTTCAGCTGAATAAAAGGGTTTCACTCAGACAATGTGGCCCTGCTTTGAGAGTTCTTTTCACACTTAATGTAGTCATGAGTAGGTTCATGACTAGTAAGTCCTGCTTGCAGAAGGGACCTTTTTGTTGCTGCTGTTAATGTTTATTTCTTGACTCATTTGGCTGCATTGGGTTTTAATTGTGGCATGAGTAATCGTTCACTGTAGCACACTCACTCTCTAGTTTTGGTGTGCAGGCTTAGCTCCTCAACATGTGGGATCTTAGTTCCTCAACCAGGGATCGAACCGACATCTTCTGCACTGCAGAATGGGTTTTGAACCACTAGAACACCTGGGAAATCCCAGAAGGGAGCTTTGAAATGCAGGCCCATTTGGGACAAGAGTCACTATGGAGCAGCTGTCATCGTTCTTGGAGGGGCAAAGCCTAGGGTCGTGGGAAGAACTGCAGCTTGGGGTCTCCCAGCCTTGGACTCAGTCAGGATTTGGCTGCTAGTTAGCTCTGACCCAAGTTACCACTCCTGAGCCATAGTGTCCTCACTGTAATAGTAACAGAAATTTACTTTGCCATAAGGCATCAGGTTCATAGGTCACAGATAGAAAGTGACTGGACTGGTGCCTGGCACATAGTACGTACTGAAAGAGGTGGGTTTAAAAATTACCAGTTTGGACTATTACAGCTCCCATAGGTTGGTAAAATTCTTTAGTGTTATTAGATGTGGAAGTAATTATTGTTGTTAAATGTGGGTCCACGTTGTGAACACTGATGGATTCCACACAAGGGAGGTTTGGGGAAGTTTATGTCTCTTTTCTCTTTGAGATACATGATGAAAATGCCACCAGAGGTTCAGAGGCCACTGTGAGTTTTTCACAAATGAGCTGGGAGTGCTCAGCCTTCCCTATGAGCAGTTTTAAAGGTTTCCAGCTAATGTGTCTGCTCACGCACTCTGTAGCTTTCAGTGGTGAATTGCCTGGTGAGTGTGTTTTCAACACAGATGTCCAAACATGCAGTGTCCTCTCCAGTTATGCCCATGTGTATATTCAGCAGAGATGAGCTGTGAGGTAGTGGGCCTGAGGAGCAGCGTGTGCCTCTGAACAGAGGATTGCTAGGCCTTGCTGTGGACTGGCCACTACTGGACCTTGGAGGAAAGGGAGAGGGATGGGGCGGCCAGTCTTCACCTCTTAGGGACTGGCAGGGGGTGAAAGCACCAACCCCCCCTCCCCGGGTGTTAGGGCTGGAACGTGCCATTGGACAGCCCGTGCAAGACCCACATTTTACAGATGGGAGCTGAATGGACCAGAGAGCCGGGAGGAGTCGCCCAAGGTCACCTGATAGTTTTAGTGGCAGAACCAGAGCTAAAACCCAGGCCTCCAATGCCCACTTGGCAATGCCCCTCACCAGAAAAATGAAGGTGAGATTCAATGCGGTTTATGAGCCTGTACTGAAAAGCCCAACATTGACGGAGGAGGACACAGGAGTTTAGGAGAAGCAGGATGGATGGGGGTTAAGGGCCTTTGGCGCTTGGGTAGAGTTTAGAATAGGTGCTCCCCCACCCCCACCTCCACCCGTAAGAAGACCCTCCTTGGCCTCTCAGTCCCTCCTACATGTCAGACACCCTACCCCTGCTCAGACACAGAACCAGGGGGTTCAGCACCATCAGGACCAGATGTAAGTGACCTGTCCACTGACTACCTGGATGGCTCGGGCGTAGGTTTCCTGACCTGTGCAGCGGGTGTGATGCTGGGACTTTCCCATAGACTTGCTGTCAGCGGAGCATCTCAGACCTTCGTGTGCACTCAAGTCAGCTGGGGATCTTGTTAAAACCAGCTTCTGATGTAGCAGGTCTGGGCAGGGCTCTGGGCTGTGCCTTTCTAACAAGCTCCTCGTGATGCTCATGACGAGGCATCGGGCAATCTTTAGCAGAAGGGTTTCCTGAAGCAGGTGTCAGCAGCTGCCACTTATTTGAACACCTTCATCTACAGCACAGCCAGCCTGTTTGTTCTCACCTCTGCCGATGGGCATCGGCGCAACTAGGCTGGGTGCCACTGGAAGGGGCAGTGAACTGGGGGCGTGGGCAAGGACTCCACATGCAAGGCCCCCACTCTGCTTCCTCCCCATCCCCTCCCCCTGCCTAACCCCACTCTGATCCTGCAGCCCAGCTAATCCCCTTGGCCTGTGCTGACCTCTTTTCTTTGTTGGAAATGGCCCGCTTCCCCCGCCCCAGCAAGACCCAGGGTTGCCTAGCCTGGCTCTCTGCCTGCCGCCCTCCCTCCTGGCTGATGCAAGGGCGGGTCCTAACCACCCCCCCCTCCCAGCAGCCAGCTGTGACTGCTGCATAAACCCCTTCCCCATCCCGCCCCACTTCTCTCATGTCTTTGTCTTCCCCAACTACTGTGGGACTCAGTTTATGTGTCCTGAGACCCGAATTCTCACAGTTGCCAGTGAGATGTACCCAAGTGAATCCACACTATCATCCATGAACTTCCCATGAGGGCAACTTCTTTTGGGAAGGGATTACTGCAAATAGAAACAGCTCTGTGTTAAACAGCCCTCGAGTGAGCACTTAACAAGAGACCAGACACTGCTTAGCACAGTGGGTGCGTCATCCGACCTAAACTGCCACAGGCCCCTGCCAACGCCGGTGAGCATCCCGTGCACGTTATCCCATTTCATCCACAGATGAGAAGGCGTTGCTATCCCACCTCCCATGTGAGGAGACTGAGGCCAAGGGAGATGAAGAGCCTGCTCAGGGCAGGAGCTTGGGAGACAGCCAGCCTGCAGATTTGAACCCACACCTCTCACCTCCATGACGTACAGGGTCATGTGAGTCTTCCGTGGCTCTGTGGGTGGTCCCAGACCCCGGTGCTTGGGTGCTCATCAGAAGGGTTTCCCGATGCTGGTGTCGTCAGCTCCCACGGCCCCGTGAACACCCTTAACACCAACAGCCAGACCATCCATCCTCATCCCTGCCCCTGGAAGCGGTGCAGCTGGGGTGGCAGTGGATGGAGTAAGCACGTTTGCAGGAGGGTATTTAAAACATGGGGAGAGCAGACAGCCTGCTGGGCTCTGCCTGCGGCAGGGGAGCCGGCTGACCCTCCCTGTCTCGTCACTTGGTTAAGGCGAGGGGGCGGTTAGCATGAGTTACGGCTTAGCCCAGACACTAATAAGGCTGCTTGTCTGAGGCCTTCCATAATTCAAGTTAAGGCTGTGCCGTTTAATGGCCCTTCTTCATCAGATCTTCCAGGACTCGGTGCCTCCTTAATGATTTATTTGCTTGGGATGAAATTAAGCCGAGACAGCGTGAGCTTGGAAAATACCGCTGAGCCGGTTCTCCCCAGTTCTTCATCCTTCGCAGCAGCCACTTTCTATAAATAGAGCTGCGCGCCCCGCGCTGTGACCCGCCTGCCGGGAGCCCCATCCCCCTCCTCCCCCCACCAGGTACAGGCTGCCCCATCCCGGGCCCCCGGGACCACACTTGAGGCAGCCCACCCGAGGCTGTGACCCCAGCAGAGACGTGGTCCTCCCGGCGGTGGAGTCCTTAGAGTAGAAGCATGAACCCATCCGAGTCAATCCATTAGAAGCCTCAGCCGCCTTCCAGATCTCGTCCTATTGGTTGATGTTTCTCTCTCAAAATGCACCCACAGGGGTGTCCTAGGATTAGAGCAGTTTCGCCCTGGTGTTCAGTAAGGTGGATGATAGCTTTCTGCCCGTGTTCAGTCCCTGCTGGGACGGCCACATGGGATCTTCTCCCTGAGTGTGGCTACCTCTGGGACTGGGGTCAGAGTCACAGCCCAGGGCCATTCAGAGTTCACCTGGGGGCCAAGCCCTGAGAATGTGGGGGGTGAGGGGACATTTAGTTGAGGCTCCCTTGGACCTCCAATCTTTAAGAGGGATCCAGCTTGCCTCGGGTAAGGAGGTAAGTGTGTGGTGGCGCGAGTGGTGGGTGGACCCAGAAATGGGGTGCTCTCCGGCAGCCCACTGCTGCCTCCCCTGCCCGTTTGCCCCAGACCCCTGCCCGCCCCACTGTGCCCCACCTCTCCTGTGTCTTGTCTGTTGCCTCATAATTTGGGCATCACTTGGGGTTAGCTCACCATGGCCCTGACACCACCCCCTGGTCTCTGGCCGCTTCCGGCTCACTATTAGCCAACATGCTGTCTTCCCAGGTCTTGGTTTAAAGTCCCGAGAGTCTCCGATGGGCTCAGCGCTTCTCAGGTGCAGTTAGAGGTGCCCCTCAGCCCTCTGATTGGCACTTCTGGCTCGGGTCCCACCTGCTGGTTCCCTTGGTTGTGGGAGTCCTGGAGCTGGTCACTTAGCGCACTTGCCTGACCTCAGTGTCACTCAGGGAGAGTGTCAAAACATGGATTTTGGCTGTCTTTCCTCTGCTGAATCCATGGCCCTGGAAGGAGTATGTGTGTGTGTGTGTTACAAGCTTCCCAGTTGCAGTGGATCTTGCCATCAACCCAGCACTGGCTGGAAGTCAGCTACTCAGGATTCCTGGCTGAAGGAGCCTTCTTGGATGAGTGGGGGTGCAGTCTAGTAGTGAGAGGGTGTGGGTGGCTAAGCTGTAATACCCCAGGTATACAGGTACTGGTTGTTGGAAGGTACTTGGAAAAGAGGGAGGGGGTACTGGGAGCCAGAAAACCTAGCTTAGCCACTCCAGCTTGGCAACCAGCTGTGTGACCCTGGGCAAGTCATCTCCCCTCTCTGAGCCTCTGTTTCTCCATCACAAGAAGGAAGGGATTAACCAAGATGACCTGGGAGGGTCTCCCTTATTCGTTGCTATCTAATATCCAGAGAGTGCACATTTGATTTTTTTTTGGATGACAGACTTTATATACCCTCTGGTCCAATACAGAAGCCACCAACCAGGTGTGGCTATCTACATTAAAGTTTAAATTAATTAGAAGCAAATTAAAAATCCAGTTTTTCAGTTGCACTTGCCACACTCAGTGACTCCAAAGCCACAGGTGGCTGGTGACTACAATGTCAGACAAGGTAGGCGCAGACCATTTCCATCATCATGCCAACTCTAGTGGACAGCGCTTCTTGAGTGCCACTGGGAGGACTGGGGAGCCCCATGGAGAGGGCGTAGGCCACTGTTTCTCCATCCAGGGCTGCGAGGAGGTTCAACTCTCCCATGAGCTATTCCAGGACCCAACTCAGGGATGGGGGTCAGGAAGGACGCTGGACCAGGCAGCAGCAGGAGGACCAGGAAGCCTTAAAGAATGTTGTAAGTCCTGGGTGGGGAAAGCCAGGAGCGGGGCACTGACAGGAGGTATGCCAGGAATGCGAGGAGGAGGGCCACGGGACAGCAGGGGTCAGGAGCTCTCTTGGGGGGAGGGACAGCTGCAACAGAGAGACAGGAACCCAGGACCCCCAGGTGCGGGCTGGGGGTGCAGCAGAGCCCCTTACTAGATCTGTGTCCTTGGAGCATCTCTGAGCCAGCTGAGCCTCCTCCTCCTAGTGGGTGAAAGGGAGGAATGAAAAAGAGGATTGTTAGTGGAGATGAAATAAAACAGACTCTTGAGAGCCCTTTGTAAATGTTGGCCTGAATCAAGGTAGCAACTGCTTCACAAGACACTGTTGATGGTTCGCTTTGACTTGTAATAATCGTAGCTGCCTCAGTGGTGGTTTTAAGGTTCTGAGGTGTCTGTCCAGTCTCTCCATCCGAGTAGCAGGCTCTTTGGAGAAAGGGTGGGTGTGTTCTTCCCTCGTCCCTGCACGCAGGCGGCTTCTGTCTGCGCCGTCCCACTGCAGCTGGGCAGAGCAGCACCGGTGGCTACCGCACAGGGGCCAGGCTCTTGCTTCTTCCTCCTGACCTGGTGGCCTTTCGCTGGCATAAAGTCATTCCCCTGGAGCCCTCCAACAATTTTCCTTGCCCCTAACACACATGTGTGTCTGACTGGATCTGGTTGTCGTTTTCTGAACCCATAAGCTCCTCTCGGCTCTGACCCCAGCCCCAGTATATAAACAATCCGAGGGCAGAGGGCAGAGGCCAGAGCAGGGGTGCACTTGGGGTGCTCTTGGCAGGAAGTGGCCTGGTGTCTGTTTCATGATGAAATGGACTTTCATCTGCATTCCTCGCTGGGAGGTGACATGTCTGGCTGACTGTGGATAATGGAATGCCTGCTGCACCCCAGCCCTGGATGGGTTCATGGTTCAGGTCTGGCTCTGGCGTTTCATGAAGTCCCCACCAGCACACACAGAACATAGAGAGGGGAGTTGAACACCCCCAGAGCCACTTGTCATGACACACGACTGATGGGCTTCCTGACGGAAGTGTTCATGAAGATAAGTCAAAGTAAACATTTGCTGAACACCTCTTTGCCCCAGAAATGCTTTATATATATATGCAATTCCATTAACTCCTTTTTGGTAGGTCATGTTAACATTCCCATTTCATGGATAGGGAAACTCAGAACTGGAATGTGGACCCTTATCTGTCTGATTCTCAGGTTCAAATGTCCTGAAGGTTCCCTTTCTCGCCCCTGGTATCTTCCATCTGATCACAGTGAGGTTTTTCAATGCCTGAAATGCTCTTTACGCTCCTTGCCTAGCCTCAGTGTGAAGATCTGAACTTCTCTGGGTGAAGGCTCAGGGCTGGATTTTGCAGAGCTCTGTGACCTGGGCCAGACACAGAATCCTTCTGAGCCCAGGTGCCCTCACTAGATAGTGGGGGCACCTTACATATCCAGGGAGCTGGAGGGGTGGTGTGCCAGGCACACGGCTGCCCCCAGGTTGTTTGGAGGGGTCCCAGGAAACTGTGCTCTGTGGTGTCTGAGGAGACAGTCCCCATGCTACCCACCCCCACCACCCCCAGTAGAACCCTGGGCAGTACCTCTCTTGACCCAGGACATGTCCAGCAGAGGACATGGGAAAAGCATCAGCGCCACAGGGGCCCATGTTCTCAGCCTTCTGAGAGTACAGATGGCTCTGCCCTGGGGAGTAGGGGCTCTTTGCTGCACCCCTTTCTCAGGGAAGACTCCAGGAGATGTACCTTATATGTACCCTCTCTTACCAGAGCTGGCTTCTTACCACTCTGTTACAAGAGTTGGCCCCCGGTCCTCAGCCAGCATCCGCATCTCACCAGGCAGATTTGACCTCCACACTTTGGCCTATGACTCCTTGCCCAGATGCCATCTTCTCCACCTGCCTAGTGCGATCCTTTCTCCAGGCTCCGAGAGATGCCCGTGTTGTTTGTAAAGTGCTCCTGGTGACCTCAGTTGGTACCGACAACTCTGCTCTGTGCGGCTGGAGTGCACTTAGAGGGATGAGGGCCTGCAGGGCTTTCTAACTCAAAGTTGAAGGCATGACCACATTCTTAAAGACCAATGCTCCAGCGTCTCTCTCTGTGGCTCCCTCTCATTAGACTGTAGTCCCCACTTACCTCTCTGCCTCTGGAACATTCTGGGGACCCCGCAGGACAAAGGGGAAAGCTCTGAGATTGGGTAGAAAGCCCGGGTTTGAATCCTAGCTCTGCCTTTCCTGGCTGGAGCCTCTCTGTCCTTCCCGTTGGTGTCATCATCTGGAAAGTGCAGCTGATGATGGCCATGGAGGATGGCAGAGAGAGGGCAGGGGACCTGCCAGCTTGGCAAGCCTAACAGCCCTGTGGGTGGGCCTGCACTGGGGTTCATTCCTTTGCTCTCCCAGATAACAGCAGCTCCACATACAGCCCAGACAGTGAGCACACAATAAAGACTTCTTTGCTTTTCCAGTACTTTCTTTTTTTAAAAGATTTATTTATTTATGTAATTTTTGGCTGTGATGGGTCTTCCTTGCTGCACACAGGCTTTCTCTAGTTGTGGCGATCGGGGCTGCTCTCTAGCTGCGGTGCTCGGACTTCTCATTGTGGTGGCTTCTCTTGTTGCAGAGCATGAGCTCCAGGCACGCAGGCTTCAGTAGTAGTGGACCACGGCTTAGTTGCTCTATGGCATGTGGGATCTTCTGGGACCAGGGATCAAACCAGTGTCCCTTGCATTGCAAGGCTGATTCTTGACCACGGGACCACCAGGGAGGCCCTCCAGTACTTTTTTTGGCGATGTTTCTCTATTAAAAGCAACCTGAGACCCTTGAGGCTGAGAGCAGAGGCCCGTGTTCGCTCAGCCTCTGAGGGGCCCCTCCTGGCCCTTCCCTCCTCCTCCCCCACTCCCATGCCTTGGCCTCCCTGTGCCCTCCCTCCATGCCGCCCGGGTGGCTGCACTGGCCTATAAATCAAACCTGTCCCTGGAGACCTCTGACCCAAACCAGATGGCTGTACAACGCCAGCAGAGAGAAGGCTCAGCTTCCAACAATGCCTGACCCCTCCCCTGCCCGACCTGGGGCCTCGGAGATTCTTCAGGCAGCTGCCCTGTCAATCACTACCAATTGGGGATCCAGGCCTGGCAGCAGCTGGGGGCTGTGACCTCTCAGAGACACTTAGAGACTATCTTGGAGACATTCCATTAAGCCATATAAAGAGTTCTTGACAGTTTGTGGTGTCTGCTTTCTATGCCACAAGTAGTGGCCTGGTCCAGTAGCCTGAGCTAGTATACTCTGTGCCATGGTCTTCCTCCACCTCCAGGAAGCCTTCCCTAGCTACCGCCGCTGCTGGAGCTTCTATAGCATAGAATGTCTGACCCTGCAGGCACTCGTGCATACAGTGTTTATTCTGTCTGTAAGCATTCACTTGGACTCTCAGCCTTCTGAGAGTACAGATGGCTCTGCCCTGGGGAGTAGGGGCTCTTTGCTGCACCCCTTTCTCAGGGAAGACTCCAGGAGATGTACCTTATATGTACCCTCTCTTACCAGAGCTGGCTTCTTACTACTCTGTTACAAGAGTTGGCCCCCGGTCCTCAGGCCAGCATCCGCATCTCACCAGGCAGATTTGACCTGGGCTCATGGGGAAGCTTGGACATTGCCTTCTATCAGGAGCTCCCTGAGACAGCTAAAGCTAATTACAGGATAGGGTGAGCAAAGGACCCAGAGCACCATTAGAATTCAGAAGATGGAATAACCTTGGTGGCACTATAACCTTGGAATCCAGAACAACTTCCCAGACAGGAGCACTTGAGTTGTCTTGAAGGATGAGTTGGTGTTCGCCAGGTAGAAGAAAGGGCAAGTGTGTTTCAGACAGAAAATGCTTGCTGCAGGTACCAGCTTAGGGTGTGAAGCAGCTTGATATATTCAGCGGCCTGCAAATTGGAGAGCAGGCAGAAAGTATACTTGGAGGATGATGGGAGCTTAGAGCTATATCCATATGAATTAGGTTGGATTGTGTACAACCCCAAATTCCTAATAACCAGCTTAAACATGAGTAGAGGTTCATTTCTCTCTCACTTAAGACAAGTCTGGAAATAGGGAATCCAAGAATATTGTGGGACTCTATGAGGTAATCAGTGCCTCAGGCTCCACCTGCTTGCTCTTCCACCTTCCCAGCTTGTGATTTCTTGTCTCAAAGGTACCTCATGGTTCAGAATAACTGCCAGACCTCCAGTCTTGGCACCTGCATTCCAGCAAGTAGGATGGAAAAAGAGCTGGAGAGCACACTGTCTCTCTTTAAAAAGTTGTCTCAGAAATGCCCTACTATGCTTCTGCTTAAATCTCACTGTTTAAAATGTTATCACATTCCACTCTTAGCTGCAAGGAAGCTGAGAAATGTAGTTCTGATCAATAGGTGCTGACTAGAACATTGTTCTGCAGAGGCTCTGGAGGCTCTACCTTGGCTTTGTGGGAAAGAACACTGCTCAATTAATGATGTCTCCTTTCATTGTGGGCATGGAGCCAATAGCATGCTTCCCAGTGTTCGTCTTGCTGGTCTGCTGCCAGAAGGTCCTCTCCCCAGGGATTCCCAAGGTGTTTGGTGCAGTTCTTGCAAACAGAGCCAGGCACATGGCCAGCCACTTTCCAAAGCCCCAGAGCTGAGCAGAATTCTAGGTGAAGGGTTTCTTGGTACTTTGCAGTCTGCTTGTATCTGATCTATAGCGTTTTCCAGACGTCCATTGTCCTTCAGCAAGCCTAGAGTCTGCAGGATGGGCTGTGCCATGAGAACATGGACTAGGAGGATGGGAAAGGAATACAGGGTCACCGAGGTCACTGCAGCCTCATCCCCCAGTGAGAGCTTTTCCAGAAGGTAATAATACAGAAAGAATTTGAGGAAGTTCTGAGCTATTTTATTTTCACAGCTGGAAATGCATTGTCTCCTGGTTTAATTTTACACCCACTGAGTGTCAGAGCCCTGGTTTCCTTAGCTGTGAACGGGGGTTAATACTCCCTGTCTTGAGGGGTTGTTGGAAGGATCACAGGAAATACAAGACGGCAGAGGAGGGAAGAGACAGAGGGCAGCACAGGCTCTGGCCTCAAACTGCCTGGGTTCCAGTTCTGGCTGTGCTGCTGGTTGCTGCGTGACCCTGTGTGTGTTACTTAACCTCTCAGTTCCTTTGTCCCTGAATCTGTGAAATGGGGATGATGATGATGATAGTACCTACCTTGAAGGACTGTTGTAAGGCTCGCACATATCATAATATGCAATAAAGGCCTTATACACCTGGCACAGTGTCAGCACATCATCTGTGCGTATAGGAGATAACAGGTCTAAAGGGCATAGTGTTTGGGGCCAGGCAGGCCTGAGTTCTCCGGTGGCTCAGCTGGTAAAGAGTCTGCCTGCAAGGCAGGAGACCCAGCTTCAATCCTGGGTCGAGAAGATCCCCTGGAGGTGGAAATGACAACCCACTCCAGTATTCTTGCCTGGGAATCCCATCGGCTCTAGTCCATGGCGTCGCAGAGTCAGACACGACTGAGTGACTAAGTGCCACCACCAGGCCTGGGTTAGGATTCTGGGTAAGTGACTCCTTTGGGCCCTAATTTCCTCATTTATAAAGCAAAAATAATAGGACCTGCCTTGCAGGGTGAGGGTTAGTGATGGAATCGCTGTAAAGTGACACGCAGGACGCAGTCAGTACGTCAGCACTATGGTGACAGCTATAATAATGATACCATATCCCAGGCTCCGTTACAGCTCCTCTTCTTCCCAAGAACACTAGACAGCTAGGGTGCTAGTGACATTCTTCCTGGAGAAAGGGAGACCTAGGGACTTGCCCAGGGTCACACAGCTGTGAAAATGAAGCTGACATTTGACCTCCTAGGTTCACTGACCCCCAGCCCAAGTGTTCCTGCATGGGGCATTGGTCCTGAAGAGGAGGAAGCCCTGGGTTTAAGGGGAGAAGGGCTGGAGGTGGAGGCTGCCCAGAGCCTCAGGGACAGCTGTGCCAGAGGTTCCAGGCAACACAGAGGACCAGGGCTTCCGAGCCCTTGTAGTCAGATTCGCAACCAGGAAGGACCCTGACGCTGACCCTCGCCCACAAGCTCTCTGGGCCCATCTTGGAGGAGGCTGTCCTTGTGGGGCTCCCGTGGCAGGAGTGTGACTGTGGAAGGGCGACAGTGTGGGGCTGGCTCCCTCGAGCTTTAGATCTGCAGGTAGGCAGTGGAAAGCGTGGGAGGGGCTGGAGGAGCATAGTGAAAGCCAGGTTTCTGGAGGAGTCCCTGTTAGTTAGCAGAGGGTGGGGTGGGAGGATCGTGGGCAGACAAGACTAGAGCAGAAGGTGGAGGAAGGCAGGCCGCGTAGGGAGGTGGACCCAGAAGGAGAGACCCAGCAGGAGTGGGAAGTCCAGGGTGTGCTGGTGGGGTCCCCAGTTTTGGGGTCCCAACAAGGTCAGGCACTGTGCCAGATGCTTCACATCCATGATCTTGGTTGATCCTCAAATTGTCCTGGGAAGCAGGTGTGACATACCCATTTTCCAGGTGGCAAAGCAGAGGCTCCAGAGGTGCAGGGGCTTGCCTGAGGTGATCCAGCCTGGAGCGGCAGAGCTGGACGGGGCCCCAGAGCCGAGTACTAAGCTGGCCCCGCCAGGCTGAGTGGGCAGGTGGCATGTGGGCTGGGTGCGGGGGAGGGATGGTGAGCATCTCCAGCCACCTCCTTGAGGAATCCCCTTCCTTGTCTGTGGCGGGGATGGCGGTGGTGGGACTTTTCAGCGCTTCCAACCTTAAAGGATAGACTTTTCTTTAGGAAGCAAAAGTTTGGTCGTGCTCAGTGAGTAGGAAAATGGAAGTGACCCCGGGGCGGAGATTTAAGGCCCTGTTGGCTGCCTGGGCAGCCTTGTTTAATAGCTGGATGGCAGCAGTAGCAGCAGTGATGAATCTGCTCTCACTTCGGGGTGGGGGTGCTCCCTTCCCTCTGATCTCCACCTGGACCCCAAACTCCTTCCCAAGGCTGGCTCGGAAGTGGGCTGGTGGCTGCCTCTCCCCTTCTCCTGACAGCAGAGCTATTAGCACCAGCTCTCAGGGGAGGTATCACCTGTGTTTTGTGGGGACACACAAAGAGGGCACAAAGCTATAGGAACTGCATGAATCCTAAAAAATAAAGCTGTAGGAACTTGGTGAGCACTAAAATATAACACTGGGAGGTGGTGCTCCAGGCTGGTTATCTCAGTGGCTGGAGAAGAGATGAATTCCCTGCATCTTTGTGCTTCCTTTCCTTTCCAAATCCACACTCACGAAAGGATAGAATTATGAAAAGTCTAGGCGTTCTCCAGCCACCCGCATTTCATGTTTGATTCTTGGAGAGCCCACCCCATTCCCTGCACCCCACACTGGTGGGCTGTCCCAGCCCGGAGCTTCCTGCAGGGCAGCATCCATCTGCTCTCCCCTAGCCACAGGCAGTCACTCAGTTGGATGTGGGTTCAACCTCGAGAGCTCACCTCAACCACTGGGGGCACAGGGATCAGTGGATGCATGCGTCCAGCCTCCAGTGGGACAGTTCTACACACACATGTTCTACACAGCTGCTCAGAGGTTCTGAGCAGGAGCCTCCAGCTGTGTCCACTTATTAACACACCTTCTCTAGTCTTGCCTCCCTTTCCTGTTTCACTGTCCCCTCTCCAGCGTTTTTATTTCCTGAGATCGCCTCTTCCCACCCCAAACTATCTGCACCCACAGCTTCATCTCTGGGGACCCCCAACTAAGACAGGCCCACTCTGACCACTTTTCCATAAAGCATGTCAGATGTGTTCTAGGCATGTGCAAGGGCATCTGTGTCCGGATCCAAATACTGGCTTCCAGATTCATATCTTGTTCCTTTATGCTTGTCTTGTTTCATCTACTCAATAAAATGGGACCATTCTGCAATGTGCTTCCTTTGTAACTGCATGAGACACTTCTGGGAGTTTCAGTGTCACTTGGTGCACCTAGGAGCCTTGCTGGTGACCTCAGGCTTGCTTATGGGGGTACCCACGTCCCATAAGAACGGGACCAGCTAGAAGTTCCTTCAAGGAAGGGGAGTGTGTGACAGATCCTTGTCCTCGACCAGGGGTCTGTTTCACTCCATAAACACTGGCTGAGCCTTCTCCACCTCCCCCAGCAAGCCAGACCTGGGTGGGGGCCTTGCAGCTGCAAAGATGGGCCAACATGGTCCAGCCCGTATGTCCAGTAGGAGTGGAACCACCTAGTAAGAGCCCCAGGTTTCCACAGACCGCAGACAAGGACAGAGGGCACACAGGGGACAAAGATATCCAACCGGGGAGGGCCCTGCAGAGGAAGGGACTTGTGCCAAGTGGGGCAGAGCCCGAAGGAGCAAGGCAGGCTGTGAGGACTGCTGGAGCAGAGATGCGGAGGTGCGAAAGTTCATGGGGAGTATGGGGAAGGGGGCACAGTGAGCCGGGTGTTTCTAACAACTGAGCTGATCATCTTCCTCGACTGCAATGAATTCTTCAGTTGCAGACGTCCACAAGCAGGCCTACGTCACAAGCAGCCTCGGGGTCAGGAACCAGATGAGACAACGGACGCACTCGGAATGAAGCCCTTACCTTATCCCTTAGGAAATTTGTCAAAAGCCAGTTATCTATGAAAAACCAATTTTCAGGGATTTCACAGACATCTTTTCAGAATTTGTGGGTGTTGACAGCTGTGCCACTAATCAGCTGGATGACCTTGGGAAAGTCACTTTAGAGTCTGCTTGGGACTGCTCTCTTTGTTTCTTTAAAGCAGCTAGTGAGACGCAGGTACATCCGCCGTGTGGGAGGGAGGGGAACATGCATGAACACCAGTCTTGGGTTAATGCTGACCACCCCCTACTTTTTTTCTGCTCCTGCTGCCCTTCTGGACTTCTCTGTCTGTCTTCCTCTCCCACCCCGTCCCAGATTGGGAAGATACAAAGGGTCAGTCCAGAATTTAGACCCCAATTCTACTACTGTAGACCCCGGGGAAGTAATTTTTTAAAAACTCATTCATTCTGCACATATTAATTGAGTACCTTATATGTGCCAAGTACTATTCCATGCCCTGGGGGTACAGAACTTCAGGGACAAAACAGACAAAAATTCCTAACCTTATGAAGCTTATATTTTAGTAGGTGGAGATAGAAGAATCAGCCAGTAAGTGGGACTTCCCTGGTGGTCCAGTGGTTAAGAATCTGCCTTGCAATGCAGGGGACACAGGTTTGATCCCTGATCAGGGAACAAGGATTCCACATGCCATGGGTCAACCAAGCTTGTGTACTGCAAGACTGCAGTGAAAGATCATGCATGATGTAACAAAGAACCTCTGTGCCCCAACTAGGATGGATGCATCCAAATAAATAACATTTTTTAAAAAAGAGACTCAGTTTGTGGTGATGAGTGTTTTGGAGAAAAATAAAGCAGAGATGGGGCTGGGGTGTGTTGGAGGAAGCTGGAGTTCTCAATTTTAAAGAAGGTGGTTGAGGAAGGCCTTATTGAGAAAGTGACATTTGAATGAAGAACTTGAAGGAGGAGCAGGAATGAGCCATGTAGATGTGTCTGGGAAGGGCTATCCAGGCAGAAGCAACAGTAGGTGCAAAGGCCCTGAGTCACATGATCACCTGGAGAGAGGAGAAAGGAAGAGCAGGGTGAGGCCAGAGAGGAGCCAGGCGGGGTGGGCAGACCAAGCATGAACTTTGGCTCTCTCTGAGGTGAGGAGTCACTGCAGACTTTTGAGGAGAGGAGTGACCTGATTTGTCTTAGGTTTTAACAGGGGCACTTTAATTGTATTCTTGGGAATCATTTGCAGGGAGGGGTGTAGGATAGAGGCAGGGAGGCCAGCTAGGAGGCTGTTTCAATACACATGAGAGACACTGGTGGCTTGGATCAGGATGGGAACAGTAGAGGTAAAGAGAGGTAGCTGATGCTGGATGTATTCTGAAAGCAGGGCCAACAGATTTGCTCTAGGGGGTGAGCGAAGGAGTCAGGATGACCTCCAGGTTGGGGCCCCAGAACCTAGAAGGATGAAGATACTTTTATTTGAGTTGGGCAAGACTGTAGGTTAGGGGTGGCGGTCAGGAGCTCAACTTGCGACCTGTGAGGATTGAGATGCCCACAAGGGCATCCAAGAGCAGGTGCTGCATGGGCCGATGGTGTTTATAACCATGACACAGTGTGAAATCTCCTGGGGGGTGCATGTCACTACTGAAGAAAACAGGTTCCAGGACAAGCCCTAGGGTACTGTAATGCTCGGAAACCAAGCCTCAGTCTTTCCCTCTGTAAAATAGGGATAAAAACCATAACTACTGATACCTCCTAGAGGCTGTTGTGGAGATTATGTGAGATGGTACATGTAAAGCCTCTCATCCTCTGTTGTCCCCTTCTCCTCCTGCCTTCAGTCTTCCTCAGCATCAGGGTCTTTTCCAGTGAGTTGGCTCTTCCCATCAGATGGCCAAAATATTGGAGCTTCAGCTTCAGCATCAGTCCTTCCAATGAATGTGAAGTGAGTGAAAGTCACTCACTTGTAGGAGATCAAACCAGCTAATCCTAGGGGAACCCTTCCAATGAATATTCAGGGCTCATTTCCTTTAGGATGGACTGGTTGGATCTCCTTGTAGTCCAAGGGACTCTCAAGAGTCTTCTCCAGCACCACAATTCAAAAGCATCAATTCTTCGGCGCTCAGCCTTTTTTATGGTGAGATGGTTGGATGGCATCGACTCAATGGACATGAGTCTGAGCAAACTCCAGGAGATAGTGAAGGACAGGGAAGCCTGGCGTGCTGCAGTCCATGGAGGCTGAAAGAGTCAGACATAGCTTTAGCAACTGAACAACAACAAATCCTCTAATAGTAAATAGCATAGAGTAGAAGTACCATAAATAAAAGTTGTTATTAATGATAGAAATTACTGTCTCAACAAACATAATTCATTTTATTTACAAGTGCATTTCTACTTTAAAATCCACTTTTTAAAAAAATATTTTTGACCCTCCAAAGTGTCCGGAACAATAAGACAGGACGTATTATCTCTATCTGGCAAGCAAGAAGCCTGGGGTTCAGGGAGTTTTAAGAGAGGTGCCCAGCTCCCTACCGCATGTTAGCGACAGAGCCAGGGCTCGAGTGCAGACCCCAGACTCCAGCTGCTCTGATCTTTTTGCCACAGCCTGTTAATGCTGGCGAACAACTTAATTAAGCAGAGCACGTGCTGCTTGCCTGCAAGAATGTGGATGCCAGCTTTGCTCAGGACAAGCCCCAATGGCCATGCCCACTGCAGGTGGTGCCAGTGGCCCAGGTTCCGGCTGAAAGGCCAAGGACACAGGCTGAAACCTACAGCGATAATGACATGGCAGGGCAACGTCCTTCTGTGGAAAGGCTTCCTTTTTAAAAGCAGATGTAGAGGTAGAGCTCCTTCAAATCCCAGCTCCTTCAGCAAGCGTGGTTTTCACTGGAGCCAGCCCACCCCACTGCTGCTGCTTGTCTTTGGGGTCAATGTATCGTCCAGCCCAGCCGTAAACAAGCTTTGGAAGAAGCCATGAACCCAGAGTTAGCAGTTTGGGCATGAGAAGCCTGGGTTGGCTTTGAGTCGAGCTGTTATTATCCAGTCGCTAAGTCTTGTCTGACTCTGTGACAGCATGCAATGGTCCCCGGCCTTCACTATCTCCTGGAGTTTGCTCTAATTCGTGTTCATTGACTTGCATCCTCTTCCACTCCCTTCTCTTTTTGCCTCCAATCTTTCCCAGCATCAGGGTCTTTTCCAGTGAGCCGGCTGTTCGCATCAGGTGGCCATGGTATTGGAGCTTCAGCTTCAGCTGAGTGGGGTTCAAATCTCAGCTTCCTTTGTCCCCAGCTTGGGAGGCCTTGTGTAGTTATTTCACCTCTTTGAGCTTCAGTTTCCTTTTCCGCATGGTGGGGAGGGAGGCTTGATTCTTAGCATCGTTCATGGAATGGATATAATGTATGTGGCACAAAACAGGACTTGATAAATAGTAGACGATATCATTATTAGCAAACCAAAGGAAGACTTCCAGGGTGAAATCAACCTGCGTCAACCAAGCCCTGCTCTGTCATTAACCATATCTTCCGCTCTCGACTGTCATGAGGGGTTGATTAGGACATTCTGCCTGGAAGGCCTTCATCACTGATACAGTTAGCACCTCTATGCCCCTGTGCACCAGGAGTGAGCCTGGAGCCAGGGACGCAGCTAGACTCTGCTGAAGCAGCTCAGGCAGATCCTGGCTCTGCCCATGGGTCGGTCCTCTGGAGGAGTGGTTGGCACAGGAGCTCAGCCCCCTGCTGTGGGGTTTGAAGTATTTCCAAGGGCCTCCCAAATAGACTGACTGCTTGGAGTGAGCGTCCAGCCCTCAGCTCCCCAGGAAAGGAAGAGCAGGGAGGAAAACAGGCAGCCTGGTACTGACCCACAGCAGGAAGAGAGAGGAGGCATGCCCCCTCCACTGGGAGGGCGCCCCCTCCCATGTGCCAATGTATGCTCGAGAGTTTATCAGCTCCTTCACCCCTGCTCCACTGTAGGGAGGGGCTGCTCTCCCCGCTTTACGGGGATCAGAAAAGTAAAGCAACTTGTTCAAGGTCACACAGCTATTTCCAGGACAGTCCGATGCTCAGGCTTTGCTCTTTCTCCTCTGCCTCCCTCTCACAGCCCTACTCAGAGAGGGCTGTGGGCCCCACTGTGGCTCTGAACAGAGGGAAGGTAGGGCTGAGCCTGACCTGCCTGGAGATGAAAGGTGTTGCATCCCCACTCAGAAGGGGAAGAGGAAGGTAGGAGGCCAGGCAGCTCCACAGATGTGGGAACATTTGCAGAGGTCATGCAGGGCGATGAAGCTGTTCTTTTTCATAATAGAGTCTGTAGGGAGAAATCAAGGCTTCTTGGAACTTAAACCTAAAAATGCCAGCTGGCCATAATGACAACAACAATAATAAAATATGTAGTGATGCCATATATTGTGGTAAGCACTTTTCCTATTGTAAATCGTCCCAGCAACCTGCCAAGCAGACATTACTCCCTACTTTACAGATGAGGTAATTGGGTTCAGAGAGGTCACTTAACCTGCCCAGGTCACCCAGCTAATAAGTGACAGAGCCAGGATCCAAACCAGAGCCTCTGTCATTCCCAAAGCATGCTCATTCTGCTGGACGAACGGAGGTGTAATTTAATCATCACAAGTTTCCACCTTAGGTGACAAAGAGGAGGTCCAGAGAGGTTAAGCGGGGCTCGAGGCCACAGCGAATTAGTCACAGCGGGGGAAGCTTCCAGATCTCCAGAGCCACCTTGCCACCCTGCGGTGCTGGAGAAGGGCCATGTGCCAGCTGCCAGGCCCCACCGCATACTCCGCTCCCCATCCCTCCCCCAACACACATCGATCACACACACGTACACATTTTTACCGGCAGCTCAGCCTCTTCCAGAGCCTCAGACCGGAAGCCAAGCTGGGTGTGAAGAGCCGTTTGCCCACTCCCTCAGTCACCCAGAGCCTGAGCCACCCCGTCAGAACCCCAGCCCCCGCCCCTAATCGCACGTGAACCTCCTGTGTGACCTTGAGCAGGCTCTGGGCCTTGTTCTTCCTAAGCCATGTTCTGGGAAGTGTAGGCAGCAGCACCCTCTTTCTGGGACACCAGGGGGCTTTGGTGTGGTGATGTCTATAAAGAAGGCACCCGGGTGCCTGGCATGCCGTGGCTGTTGAACAGATGCCACCCTGGCCTGGCCGGGTTCCCTTTAGTTACTGATAGCTGGCCACGCTCACCTTGTGTCTAGAACAGTCTTTGCGGCAGCCTTGGCCGCCCAGCGCCAGCTGGGGTCCAGTGTCCTTCTGCTGCGGACACAATCGTGCCCATCCTCCTCTTCCTCCTGCAGCCCCTCCGGTGGCAGCCTCTGTTCTCCTGCTGGCCGGCTGCAGATGACCGGGCACTGTCCACCGCTCCCTCTACTGCAGAGTCGGAGTTTAGGAGCTCGGTGAATCATAGAGTTTGTGTTCCGGCCACGGGCAGGTCTGTGCTGCCCCCATGGGCACCCCGAGGAGCGACTCTGCCAGCCTTCACCAGGCCGGCAGGGCAGGACGGGGCAACTCCCTGTCCCCAACTCGCCTCAGAGGCGGTAGGGCAGCAAAGCTGCTCCTTCCACACCTCTGTGCCCTGAGCTCGGGAACGGCGGGCAGAACACAGCAGGCTTCTCGGAGGAGGCGATTTTTGAGTTGGCCTGAGGAGCGCATGACTTGGATCTTGTGCTTACTCCTGGACTTTGTTTAGCCCACCCCAAAGTCATATAAAAAAACCAAGTAGAAACTCCTCTTTCCTCGCAGGGTGAGACTAGGGGAGGCCCTGTGAATCCCTCGAGGCTCTGTCCTCCACTCCTGCGCTGGCCCTGAGGGCTCCCTTTGGCCATGGTAGCCAGCTGGAGCTCCAATCCTTTGGCCACCTGATGCGAAGAACTGACCCATTAGAAAAGACCCTGGCGCTGGAGAGATTGAAGGCGGAGGAGAAGGGGTCGACAGAGGATGAGATGGTTGGATGGCATCACCGACTCAATGGACATGAGTTTGAGCAAGCTCTGGGAGCTGATGATGGACAGGGAGGCCTGGTGTGCTGCAGCTCATGGGGTCACAGAGAGTCGGACATGACTGGGTGACTGAGCAAACAAATGGCCGGCTGCCCACCCCCTGCCAGGGAGCAGCACAGTCACTTCTGAAGTGGGGTGTGAGCACCCCCACCCCTCATTCTCAGGTGGGTCTCCCAGCGCAGCTTCTGGCCCCGGGGTCCCGCTAACTGGCGCTCTGCAGTGGCTGGAGTGAGACCACACCTTCTAGCATCGCCTTAGCCCTCCTGCCCCTGACTCTCTCATCCCCACCCTACATGGTTTCCCTGCGGCTGCACTCTTCCTCTCAGAGAGCAAGGGGGCTTTCGCAGTGGCCTCAGGGGCCAGCAGGGAAACAATTTAGGAGAAAGCATGTCAGATAAAGTCTTGACTGTCTATCTATTCTGACTAGCCCTTTCCCACTTGAAGAATGCACACCTCTTCCCTGGGGCCTGCCTGGAGGTGGCCATGGGCACCGCAGACCCGGCCCGTCGGGGGCCGAGGCACCGAGTGTTGCAGGGTGCGAGGGAGCGCCCCAGGAGAGGCCTGCTCCGTCGCCCAGACTGCGGAGGGCATGTTCAGGAAGGGATTTCCGGGCTACTCTGAGGCGGAAAATTTGAGACTGTAAGCTCCTCAACAGCTGTGTCCTCTGTATTGTTTGGGCGGCTGCCTGGAGCGCCATGGCTACAGGATGAATACAAATGCATAATGGAAGAGGCTGTCCTGGGGCTCAGAACAGACTTATTCATCCCTCGCTCCCCCACCTGCTCCCTTCCGGCTCCCCTGAGACCGCTGGGACTTGATGTTGTCAAAACTCATATAAATCCTAATGTCATCTGGCTCTGTTGGCTGCAGAGCCCCAGACATCAGGAGGAAGGAGGGAATTCTCACTTTTCTCTGCGAGGGGAGTGGCTGGGCATGGCCCCTGCCTACCCAGACTTCCTGGGAAGCAGCTGGGACCTAGAATGTGGGGATGGCTTGGGACCCCTGGTGCCCTGGCCCCCTGGACGATTTGAGGTAATCTGCCCAGTGCTTTCTGCTTAGGAGGCTGGGCTGGCACTGTGGGCAGAGGGACTCCCAAGATAAGGACGAACTAGGAGGTAAATGTGGCATTATTAAGATCTTGGGTTCAAACTGGTGGGCATCCAGGAGACCCCTAGAAGCAAGTCTGGGCTGAGTCTGTGCCTGGATTCAGGAAGCTATAAGAAGAGCATAGCGGAGATAGAAATAACACCCAGGACGGAAGAACTGGAGGTGTCTTCTGCCTCAGCCGGAAGCTTTTTATACACTTTCCTCTGGAAGAGGAAAGCCTGGACTGTGATCACCACCCAGGGCCAGCGGTAAGCAGCTTAATGGGTTAATAAGACAGTGAGTGAGTTTAGTGACCAGAGGAGTTAGATGGTACGCTGCATAGTCAGGACTTCTCTAACACAAGTTATAGTGGGACCTCACCTCCTTTCTTTTGATGCAGTCTCTGTTGTGCTGAGTCACTTCAGTTGTGTCCGACTCTTTGTGACCCCATGGACTGTAGCCCGCCAGGCTCCTCTGTCCTGGAATTCTCCAGGCAAGAATACTGAAGTGGGTTGCCATGTTCTTCTCCAGGGGGTTTTCCCGACCCAGGGATTGAACCAGTGTCTCCAGCACTGCAGGTGGATTCTTTACCACTGAGCCCCTGGGAAAAAGCAGGCAGCTCTCATCGTCCAGTCTCAGGGAGCTTGTGACTCTTGCAGAGTATTATGTCACAGAATAATATGTCCTGCCAGCTGGATTTACTTCCGAGGCCTAAAAGCAGGCCTTTATAGGAATCCTTGATGGGTTCCGCCTTACTGCACCACACCAAATTTCCTAGATTATGGAGGGCGTTTGGGTTTTCTGTTCCCATGCTCTGTATGGTCTGTCTTTTCCAGCTTGTGCTTGCTTGCATGCATGGTAAAGTCCATAGCAAACATGTTAAAATGTACAACATCCTACAGTAAATACAATGAATGTGTGACTGTCAGTTGAGTTACTCTTGACTTCTTGACACTGTACTTTTTATTTTGGTAAATATTTGATTAAGCATGTGTTAATTTTAATTTTACGACTTTCTTTCAGGAGCTTTTGAAGCAATAAATTCACTCCAGGTCTCAAACATTTTTTAAACCCCTTAAAAATGTTGTGGTTCGGAGCCTTGTGCCTGAAGCGCCCCAGTGGTTGAAACAGGTCTCCCCTTGCTCCTGGTCAGCTGCATCAGCATCACGGATGGCCTTCCTTAACCAGGCGTCTTCGGTACATGGCTTCCAGATTCATCATCCTGGAATACCATTTCTTTCTTTTTTAATGAATTTTTTTTGGCGGGGGCGTGGGGGCCTGTGCTGGATCTTCATTGCTTCTAGGGCTTTTCCCTAGTTGCAAAGAGTGGGGTCCATAGAGCACAGGCTCAGTAGTTGTGGCATATGAGCTTAGTTGCTCTTCAGCATATGGGATCTTCCCAGATCAGGGATCGAACCCGTGTCTCCTGCTTTGGCAGGCAGATTCTTTACCACTGAGCTCACCAGGGAAGCCCAGGAATACCATTTCTTTTTTGTTTCATTTTTACTGAAAGTCTGCATAGTTAACCAGAACCAGGCCAGACCGCTAGCTCCTAGTCCCTGTGTGACCCAGTGGCCCTCTGCCCTAATGTAGGGCATCCTTGAAGTCAGGTCAGGGCCTTTGTTAGCCCCCAGACCCACCATGCTGATTCCTCCATTTCCACCACTGTCACTGCTCTTACCCACTCTGCTGCTGCTAATTCGCTTCAGTCGTGTCTGACTCTGTGTGACCCCATAGACGGCAGCCCACCAAGCTCCGCCATCCCTGGGATTCTCCAGGCAGGAACACTGGAGTGGGTTGCCATTTCCTTCTCCAGTGCATGAAAGTGAAAAGTGAAAGTGAAGTCGCTCAGTCGTGTCCGATTCTCCGTGACCCCATGGACTGCAGCCCACCAGGCTCCTCCGTCCATAGGATTTTCCAGGCCAGAGTACTGGAGTGGGTTGCCATTGCCTTCTCCGCTTACCCACCCTGAGAAGGGGAAAACTTCAGTGATCCTGTCCTGGGGCCACAACAGGCTTTTTAAACAAGACTGTGTTTCCAAGGCTTCCCACATTTCTTTCAGAAGACTCCCATTTCCCAAAGTATCTACCCTTTCTCAGAAGGTCTCCTAAGGACTCTTTGCTTGGACTCTGCTTGTCTCCCATGAAGGACAGAGATTGGCCTCCCTTTGTTCAGTGAGGAGAGGGATGGGTCAGGCGTGTGCAAGCAGCTGTATTTCGGAGGGAGGATCAGATGGGGAGCTGGGGTGTGGCTTCTGCCTCAGGACACAGGGCCCCAGGGGCTCTGATTAGGTGGCAAAGTGGTATTAATAATATTGAAAAGTTAAAATAATTTTAAAGTGAAAGATAAGAATAAATTATTGATAGTAATGGTGACCTTTCAGTGAGTATCCAGTACATTTGAGACCCTTTACTGAGCACTCTGCATACATTGCCTTTTTTAAGTTTTCACAATATTCACATGAAACAAAAACAGGCTCAGAGCAAATGCCACCAGCATCCAAGGCCACACAGGCCGGGAGGACGCCCAAGTCTGTCTGGCTCTCAAACCCATGCCCTTCCTTCCCCACTAGACCACTTTCCTACGAGAAGCAGCGTTTCGGCCAGTCCTTGGAGACATGCAGCATTCCATTGGTCCGTCGGTCTGGGCCTTCCCCAGGACCACATGGCTTTAATTACTGTAATGCCGTGATTAAAAATGTTTTAATAGCCGGTAGTACATTGGCTGCCTCATTACTGTTTCCTTTAGTGTTTTTCTCTTTCTTCTTCTCTGTTTACTTTTCCAGACAAACCTTAGTTAATCACTGTGGTAAGGTCCCCGAAAACCCTATAGGTATTTTAATTGAGGTCATACTGCATTCATAGATTATTTTAGGGGATAATTGGCATGTTTTGAGTTATTGAGTACACCACTGCAAGCATAAAAATATGTCTTTCCATTTTTCTAAGCTTTCTGATACGTCCTCTCGCACGATTTCAATTTTTTCTCTTACAGGTCTTACACATACCTCATTGTGTTCAGCCCTGGGTATTTCATCATTTGTGTTGTTATTATGAAAGAAATCCTGTCTTCCATTATATTTCCTAACTTGGTATGTGTCTAGCGGGAAGCTGTTGATCTTTGATTACCAGTGATTTTCTGCCTCACTGAATTCTTATGTCTCTAGTATCTCTTTTGCTTCTCTTGGGTATTCTGGGTCTACAAGAATATTGTCTGCAGATAGTGACAATTTTTCTTTTTCTCTCTTATCTAGTTATTTGGCCAGTACTTTTAGATCAGTGTACGTACGGGTAGTGTTGGTGGGGTAACATAATTGTTAATGACTAAATAATTTGTTGCCATTTGGTTCATCATAATATAGTTAACCATTCTCACACTCGTACATTTAGGTTGTTTCCAATTTTCCCTTTTACAAACAATGCTTTACTTGTACTTGCTGTCCTTTTTATTTATAATCAGCATGGTGGATCATCAGGAGTAAAAATAATGGCTCAAGAAATAAGAACTGCTTTTCAGAGTGCTGATACTGACTGCCAGCTGATTTTC
>SJXQ01002934.1:369717-384993 GCA_006408695.1 Aepyceros melampus | reverse complement strand
CCCCGAGCTGCCTTTTGCACGAATCTCACTTTCTTTCATTGCTCTCCAGTAGTGTCTTTAGGACCCTTGTCAACCCGATTGTGCTGCAGTCAAATGCTGGACTGTGTCCTTTTCTTTCCTATCACTCTGGTCTTCCCTCCATCACCCTGGTCTTCCCTTGCGTAAAGTAAAACAGAGCATTATGGGTTGGCTTGTGTCCCCGTAAAATTCTTGCGTTAAAGTCCTAACTCCTCCTACCTCAGAAGGTGACCTCACTTGGAAGTAAGATGCAATGAAGATGAAGTAAGATGAGATCATGAGAGTGAGCTCTAATCTAATATGACTGGTGTCCTTATAAAAAGCAGAACACAGAGACACAGCTCCTAGGAGAATGGCACAGGAACACAAAGGTAGAGATCAGTGTGGTGTGCTTACCAACCAAGGACCACCAAAGGTCAGCAGCAGACCACCAAAGGTCGGCAGCGAACCACCAGAGGCTAGGGGAGAGGCCTGGAACAGACTCTGTCTCTCTCAATCTCAGAAGGAACCCACCCTGCTGACACCTGGGTCTTGGGCTTCCAGCCTCTGGAACTATGAGACAGTACATTCCTGTTGCTTAAGCCACCCAGAATGTGGCACTTTGTAACAGCAGCCTTAGCTAACTAATACGGAGGGTGAAGCCTCATCTGCTCAACACAGGTCTCCATGTGCTCAGGAATGAGGCATCAAGAGGGCCTGAACAGGCAGAGAGGGACAAGAAGGGGGCAGAGCCTGTAGAGGGGGCACCCTGGCTCCCAGGACTTGGCTGGCCTGGGTGTGAGCCTGGAGCCTAAAGAGGGAAGGTGAGGGTGTCCTTGGTACCCACAGAGGGAATCATGCGGTGTTTCTCTGGGGAACGCCTGTTGTTCATGCTTGCTGTATGAAGCACCAAGGAGTCCCTGTGAAGGGGTCAGAGGTGCAAGTCAACCAGCTGTTCCTCTGGCACATGTGACCATGCAGGGATATAACTTCAAGGAGGCAGAGGATGCGCTTCAAGAGACTGCAGCTCTGCCAGTGCAACAGGACACTGGAAGGTGCACGGGGCTGCCCTTGGCCATGCCCCCAGACTTTCCAAGGCCGGCAGTTGGGGAGGTCTCCGTGGAAAAAGATGAGGGACCTGGGAAGTCATCCGCCACCCCCCACAGACTGACACATGTGCCCTAGTGGCCTGGTCCGAGGGGTCCAAGGAGGGCCCTTTCCTCTCTGGCCTCTGCAGACCTTCAGTCTGGGAGACTAGGGAAGACCTGTCTAAAGATCCGGGAAGCCAACCTGGCAGGGCCAGAAGCTGGGAACTTTGTTTCCATGGCAGCACTTCATCTTCAGCTTGGGGGACGCCTGCCCGGAGGCCCCTGCCCAGCACCTGGCTCTACAAACTGGGAGTCCAGCTGCCTGGGGTCAAGCCCACCTCTGCCACAGCGAGTTCTGTAACCTTGGCCCAGTTACTCAGCCTCTCTAAACCTCCGTCTTCTCATCTGCAAAATGGACATAGCTCCCACTTTTCAAAGTTCTCTTGAGGATTCAATAATATAAGACGTATAAAGTGCCCAGCACAGTGCTGGCATCCTGATGTGGTCACTGCCAGGTAGCTCTTGTTCAGTCGCTCAGTCCATGTCCAACGCTTTGCAACCCCATGGACTGTAGCCTGCCAGGCTCCTCTGTCCATGGATTTCTCTAGGCCAGAATACTGAAATGGGTTGCTATTTCTTTCTGCAGGGGATCTTCCTGACCCAGGGATCAAGGGAAGATCCACATGAGCAGCAGATTCTTTACCACTGAGCTACCAGGGAAGACCTAGCTCTTATTACTACCTGCATAATACTCTTCAGATGACAGACACCAAGGTCCTTTCCACCTTACGGATATTTCCCCCTTCCTTAAGCTGAATAGCAAGCAGCACACTAAATACAGGATGCATGATGATGCATAGCCATCTCAAGTTCATCACTGTAAGTTATTTGCTGTTCATTTCCACTTACCAGTCTTTGCTCACAAGAGACTTTTCAGGATTCTCCCAAAGCATTTTACAGGGATGCTTGTGTGTTCATTGAGTTTGTTGCAGGCAGTACTCCCACTCAAGGGCCTTTTCCTCTGAAAATACTTCTTTTGCCACACATTTAGTGCTTTTTCAGTTGTGCAGTGGCAGGCCTCAGAAAATATGAAATCTCTGAAATTCTGATACTTTATTTAGTGGTTCATTGATTTATTTACTCCTTCATCAAAGAGCGGGGCTTCCTTGGTGGTTCAGATGGTAAAGAATCTGCCTGCAACACAGAAGGCCCACAGAAGATTGAACCAGAAGACCCAGGTTCATTCCCTGGGTTGGGAAGATCCCTTGGAGAAGAGAATGGCAACCCACTCCAGTATCCTTGCCTGAAGAATTCCATGGACAGAGGAGCCAGGTGAGCTACAGTCCATGGGGTCACAAAGAGTCAGATATGACTGAGTGACTTTCACCAAAGAGCAGGAATGACTTAGGCAAGAAAGTTGTATCCAGGCAGAAGAGCAAGAAATTAGTTTTGTTTTTTGGTTTTTTTTTTTTTTTTTTTTTCCGGCCATGCTGTACATCTTGTGGGATCTTAGTTCCCTAACTGGAGATCAAATCCATGCCCCCTGCATTGGCATCATGGAGTCTTAACCTTCCTGGATCACCGGGGAAGTTCTATAATTAGAGTTTTGAGAAGGATTGGGGTCTGGGGACAGCTCAGCATGGCTCGAGTTGGAATGAAGGGTGTGACTGATTAATAGCAAGCATGTACTCATCATGAACCATGTACCGGGCATGGTGCTAGGGGCTAAGGATAAGGCCATGAACAGGCAGCTCGAGGCCCCACCCCATGGAACTTAGAACTCAGCAGGGAGACATGTTACAGCCAAGTACAGAGATTATTCTGTGATTCCTGTTGTGTTAGGTGGCACACCAGGGAAGCAGAGGGTGCTGAGAGTGTGAGGGGCCTGGTCTGTCTTAGATGTCAGAGAAGGCCAATCTAGGGACCCTGTAAACTCAGAGTTGAAATTAACTAACTAGCAAAGTGTCTGCTACATGGTGAGAGTAAGACAGGGTGTTCCAGGTGAAGGAACAGCATGTGCAAAGGTCCTGAGGCAGGAGGGAGCCTGGGACGGTTTAGGAATGGAGATCCAGGTGGCACACATGGAGTATGACAGGAAACAGAGCTGGTAGTGGGGGCAGGCAGGGTCTCACAAAGGTTAAAGAAAGCAAACAGGAAGTAAAACTTGGTGTACCTAAGAATTTTAAATAACGATAATTTGGGGGTGTGGGCAAAATTGCAGGTTTACCAACAGTGCCCAAGGCCAGGTGGCCAAGTGTTACCTTTGAGATGCCTCATGGTTAAAATGGCTGGAGGAAAGCAACATCACACACTGCTTAGCAGAGCTCATCAACTTCAGGGCAGCCAGGCCACCCTGCCTGTGGGACAGAGGCCACACCTCTGCCTCCACCTCCCAGCTGGGCTCCAGGGGCCTCGTAAGCCCTTCCTTCCTCTGTTCCCAGATCCTGACGGTGCTATATAGTCATTGCACCCAGCTTGCCCTTGGTGCACCTCCCCTCTATTCTCAGGCCTTAAAAAGAGGATTTACTGCAGCCCAGACCAACTATAGTAACTTGCAAGAAACCAGATGTTTCCTTAGTGGTCACGCCTGTTCTGTATGCCACATAAAGTTGCTGGACATCTCTGTTTTCCCACGAACCAGAGAGCAGATGCAACGATTGTTTGCAACAAGGCTTTAGAGATCCTTACCTGTCCCAAAGGTGCATCCTCTGGAGAGAGCAGTCACTAGAGACCTGGAGCCACAGACTCTGGGGGCCCATGTTGATACTGAGCCTGCTCCACCTGCAGGCCCAGCCACCCCTTCAGGATACAGTTGATTCTGAAGTAAGAGCTGATGGGAGTGCTCTGGGATGAGCCACATCCAGGTCACACGTCCCAGAGCAGGTCAGCTGAGTCCTGTTTCTGAGCTGCCCTGGGTCAGGCTCTGTATGGGCACAGGGGACCCTACTTATCACCCCAAGGACGCATCAGCACAGGGACAGTGCACTGATGTGGCACTCTCAGCTCTACATACCACCCCCCCGAGATGAACAGAAAGACTTGCTTAGGACCTTGAAAGGAACTCTTCTCAGATACTGTTTGCCATTCATCCACACGCTGCTTTCATTTCAGGCTCTGTTATCTGCCTCCCACTCCCTTTGCAGAATAGAAGCAGTACATGGAAGCATGGGGGGCACGTGAGGTCAGAGGCAAGCACACTAAGGGCACCCCCTGCAGCATGGACCCCCTGCCCACACGGAGGGACACTTGCTCACAGCAAGTGAGAACTTCTGAAACAGAGCCATTTGGGGCCAGTCAGCAAAAGGGGTGGGCCAACTCCCACCTTGGGAACAGAACAGAGCCAGGTCATGGTACCAAAAGTGGCATTTTCTTGTCTAATCCTGAATCCTCAAAGATGCATTCCATTACATTTAGGGATAAATCCATTAAGAGGAGGGCATAATACCATTTGGCAATATCTACATGTATCAGATAATTGTCAGTTCAGTGAGTTCAGTCGCTCAGTCGTGTCTGACTCTTTGCGACCCCATGAATCGCAGCACGCCAAGCCTCCCTGTCCCTCACCAACTCCCAGAGTTCACTCAGATTCACGTCCATCGAGTCCGTGATGCCATCCAGCCATCTCATCCTTGGTCGTCCCCTTCTCCTCCTGCCCCCAATCCCTCCCAGCACCAGAGTCTTTTCAATGAGTCAACTCTTCGCATGAGGTGGCCAAAGTACTGGAGCTTCAGCTTTAGCATCATTCCTTCCAAAGAAATCCCAGGGCTGATCTCCTTCAGAATGGACTGGTTGGATCTCCTTGCAGTCCAAGGGACTCTCAAGAGTCTTCTCCAACACCACAGTTCAAACGCATCAATTCTTTGGCACTCAGCCTTCTTCACAGTCCAACTCTCACATATAATTGTGGTTCACCTTAAACTTATGCAGTGGGTGCATGCGTGCTAAGTCACTTCAGTCGTGTCTGACTCTTTGTGACCCTAATGGCCATAGCCCACCAGGCTCCTCTGTCCACGGGGATTCTCCAGGCCAGAATACTGGAGTGGGTTGCGTGCCCTTCTCCAGGGGATCTTCCCAACTCAGGGATCAAACCTGCATCTTCTACACTGCAGCCAGATTCTTTACTGCTGAGCCACCAGGGAAGCCCAGACTTATACAGTGCCATCTATCAATTATATTTCAATAAAACTGGAAAAATTTTAATGAAAGCATAATAATGTATTTTAGAAAAGTTGCCACCCAACGAGATCAGACTAAAGGTAAACTGGTACTTAAATGGATAATTTATCAGAAAAATTTACTGATGTTGAAAAAGCTCTTTCCCTAAGTTTCAAATAAATGAGGTGTCAGTGAAATAAATCACTCCAGCATTAAATAATAAGAGGCACCCCAAGAAGATATGATTCATTATCTAACAAGGGGCACAGGAGTGCTGTCAGCTCCTGAAAGGAACTGGTTTCTGTGGGCATAGAGTGACAGAAGGGTTGGGTGAGAAGAGGACATTGTGCGGGGCTGGGAAGGGGCATGCATGGGAGGACGGGACAGGGAGAAGCGGTCCAGGCAGCGGGGATGGGGGAGCAAAGGCAGGGAGGCTGGGAAGCATAAAGGAAGTCAGTGGGTGGATTCCCTGAGGGAAGCCTCCTGGGGACAGACCACGACCCAGACATACTGCAGACATCTCCCGGGTGAGGGCTGCTGACTAGTCCACAGAAGCTTCTTTGAGGGCCTCCCTGCCCCGGAGGATCTCCCCTGCAGGGCCGACAGCTGGCGTTGTTTTTGGCAGCTCAGAGTCTGGAAGTGTGTGGGAGGAGATGGCCAGGCCTCGTGGCCTGCACACAGGTGGCCGGTGTCAAGCGAGCAAGGCTTGTCTGCAGACCTTGCTGCCCAGACCTGGGCAGGGCCACCCATCACAAGCAAGCCTTTGTGGCCCCGGCTTACAAAACCAGCCAAATATTTTCCCTGTTGCTTTATGAGGTGCTAGCTCTGCCCATTCAACCCGGGAAAAATAAAGCGTCACATAATTTGCTCCGTTAGAGTTGAGAAGTTTGAAGTTAAGAGAATTTTGTGCCCCTGAAAGGCCTGTCAGCCCAAGGGGGAGGGGCGGTCCCAGGACCCTAGCTCTGGAGGGCTTAAGGGCACCAGCCAAGCCAGGTGCAGGTTCTGCGGAGAGAGAGAGAGAGAGGCCCGGAGCTTGGGAAGTTAGTCCTGGAGCCTGTGTTAGACGAGGAGACCCTGTTCCCCAAGAATCTTTTTTTGGGGGGGGACTATAATTGCTTTGGACATCCCAGGTGGTGCTAGTCGGAAAGAACACCCCACCCCCACCCCCCGCCAATGCAGGAGATGTAAGACACGAGGGTTTGATCCCTGCATCGGGAAGATCCTCTGGAGTAGAAAATAGTAACCCACTCCAGTATTCTTGCCAGGAGAATCCCATGGACAGAGGAGCCTGTCAGGCTACAGTCCATAGGGTTGCAAAGAGTCAGACCCGACTGAAGTTGACTTAGCAGGCATGCCCGTAATTGCTTTACAATGTTGTTAGTTTCTGCTGTACAATGAAATGAATCAGCTGTGAGGTGGGTGAGGTGAAGTCGCTCAGTTGTGTCCGACTCTTTGTGACCACTTGGACTATAGCCTACCAGGCTCCTCTGTCCATGGGATTTTCCAGGCAATAGTACTGGAGTGGATTGCCATTTCCTTCTCCAGGGGATCTTCCTGACCCAGGGATCGAACCCGGGTCTCCCTCATTATAGACAGAGGCTTAACCATCTGAGCCACTAGGGAGTCAGCTGTGTGTATACATATATCCCCTTCCTCTTGGACCTCCCTTCCACCCCACCCGCACAGAGCACCGAAAGCTTCGTACACTATACAGCGGCTTCCCCCTAGCTCTCTGTTTCACACATGGTAGTGTATATATGTCAGTGCTCATCCCCCAGTTCATCCCACCCTCCCCACCCCTCACCCTGAGAATCTTCTGTACTACCACACTGTGGGGACTGTTAGCCCGCTGCTCACAGCTTCCCTAGTGGCTCAGAGGTTAAAGCATCTGCCTGCAATGCAGGAGACCTGGGTTCAATCCCTGGGTCGGGAAGATCCTGGGTCAGGAAGATCCCCTGGAGAAGGAAATGGCAACCCACTCCAGTATTCTTGCCTGGAGAATCCCATGGATGCAGGAGCCTGGTGGGCTACAGTCCATGGGGTTGCAAAGAGTCGGACACGACTGAGCGATACTTACAGTTACAGTTCGCTGCTCACAGGTGAGCTCAGGGAGCTCCCTGAGAAAGTGAACAGGGATTGTCCTGCAGACCCTTCTCACAGGGCAGAGAGGATTCTAGAAGGGCTTCAGAACCAAGGTGCATGATGGAGGGAATGACGTGCACTGAGGTTGAAAAGCATCAGCCTTGGACAGCGAGCAGGTGGGCAGCTGTGGACATCCTGGCGTTCCTGCAGGGCTTCCAGGGAGTTCTCACAACCCCTACAGACTCCCTACAGTTTCACTGGTACACGTGCCTCCCTTCCGCCTTTAATACGAAGTATCCTTTATCGAGCGTTTGCCGTCTCATGCTGGGCACTTCAGTAGGGGCTGCCTCCATTCCTTCAGCTGAGACCTACTGAACACTGCATGCTAGCCCTGGTGATGCGGCAAGGAAATTCCTCACAGCAGCCCTGTCCAGAGTAGGAGTGAACCCATGGTTACAAAGGGGCTGTGGAGCTCAAAGAGGAGTGACTGGCAGAGACACGCATCTGAGACCTACCCTGAGACACAGCAGAGCTGGGTTTCACACAGGCCAGTGTGACTTCAAAGCCTGGTTTCACTCCCTGCTCAGCAGGGCTAGAAAGAGGCAAGAAGTTGGTAAAGAGGAGACAATGTATGTAACCCGCCTATCATCTTTTGGTTTGTCCTGGAGATTCTGTTCAAGCTAATCATAATTTTATATGCTGATTATCGTTTGAGACAATGCTTTTATGTAAAAGCAAATCCACCAGGCCTGCTTCCTGCCACACAGAATGTGGTGACTCCATATCGCCACCTGGTGGCAGAGCCTTCTCATAGCGGGAAGAGAGATTTTGAAGAGCAAAGACAACCAGACAACAGCTGCTGAGAGTGGGCGGGACTCTTGTTGGAAGTGAGAACCCACCGGCTCTAGTCCATCTCTGGACCCGCCCCGCAGGCACTGAGCTGCCTCAGCTCTCCGGACAGCAGATCCTTGGTTGTGCAGCTCCTGCATGGACTGGTATTCCTGGAGAGCCCCTCTAACAACAGACGTTCTCTGACTCTTCTCTCTCTTTTTAAAAATGATAGCTGCATGTATATTTATTTGGCTGTGCTAGGTCTTAGTTTTGGCATGTGGGATCTAGTTCCCTGACCAGGGATCAAACTCAGGCCCCCTGCATTGGTAGTTCAGAGTCTCAGCCACTGGACCACCAGGGAAGTCCCTGTTGTCTCTCTTAAGTTGTATTAAACTTGGGGAAAAAATGCTCAGGTAGTTTTTGAGGCACCAGAGGGGAAGCCGGTTTGGGCAGGTAGGACTTTCTGGAGCCCTCAGGACACTCTGTAAAGGTGGCACCTTTTCCTACAAGTGAGCAGCTTGGCCCACTGAGGGCTCTCACTCTGGGATGCTCTCAGACTCCAGGCCATGGTGAACATTGGCGTACATGTGTCTTCTTCAATTATGGTTTCCTCAGAGTATATGCCTGGAGAAGGTGATGGCACCCCACTCCAATACTCTTGCCTGGAAAATCCCATGGACGGAGGAGCCTGATAGGCTGCAGTCCTTGAGGTCGCGAAGAGTCGAACACAACTGAACAACTTCCCTTTCACTTTTCACTTTCATGCATTGGAGAAGGAAATGGCAACCTACTCCAGTGTTCTTGCCTGGAGAATCCCAGGGACAGGGGAGCCTGGCGGGCTGCCGTCTATGGGGTCACACAGAGTCAGACACGACTGAAGTGACTTAGCAGCAGCAGCAGCAAGGTATAAGCCAGTCAATCTTAAGGGAGGTGAAGGTGAAGTTGCTCAGTCATGTCCGACTCTTTGCGATCCCATAGACTGTAGCCTATAGAGCCTTCTCATAGCGGGAAGAGAGATTTTGAAGAGCAAAGACAACCAGACAACAGCTGCTGAGAGTGGGCGGGACTCCTTGTTGGAAGTGAGAACCCACCGGCTCTAGTCCATCTCTGGACCCGCCCCGCAGGCACTGAGCTGCCTCAGCTCTCCGGACAGCAGATCCTTGGTTGTGCAGCTCCTGCATGGACTGGTATTCCTGGAGAGCCCCTCTAACAACAGACGTTCTCTGACTCTTCTCTCTCTTTTTAAAAATGATAGCTGCATGTATATTTATTTGGCTGTGCTAGGTCTTAGTTTTGGCATGTGGGATCTAGTTCCCTGACCAGGGATCAAACTCAGGCCCCCTGCATTGGTAGTTCAGAGTCTCAGCCACTGGACCACCAGGGAAGTCCCTGTTGTCTCTCTTAAGTTGTATTAAACTTGGGGAAAAAATGCTCAGGTAGTTTTTGAGGCACCAGAGGGGAAGCCGGTTTGGGCAGGTAGGACTTTCTGGAGCCCTCAGGACACTCTGTAAAGGTGGCACCTTTTCCTACAAGTGAGCAGCTTGGCCCACTGAGGGCTCTCACTCTGGGATGCTCTCAGACTCCAGGCCATGGTGAACATTGGCGTACATGTGTCTTCTTCAATTATGGTTTCCTCAGAGTATATGCCTGGAGAAGGTGATGGCACCCCACTCCAATACTCTTGCCTGGAAAATCCCATGGACGGAGGAGCCTGATAGGCTGCAGTCCTTGAGGTCGCGAAGAGTCGAACACAACTGAACAACTTCCCTTTCACTTTTCACTTTCATGCATTGGAGAAGGAAATGGCAACCTACTCCAGTGTTCTTGCCTGGAGAATCCCAGGGACAGGGGAGCCTGGCGGGCTGCCGTCTATGGGGTCACACAGAGTCAGACACGACTGAAGTGACTTAGCAGCAGCAGCAGCAAGGTATAAGCCAGTCAATCTTAAGGGAGGTGAAGGTGAAGTTGCTCAGTCATGTCCGACTCTTTGCGATCCCATAGACTGTAGCCTATAGGCTCCTCTGTCCATGGGATTTTCCAGGCAAGAGTGCTGGAGTGGATTGCCATTTCCTTCTCCAGGGGATCTTCCCAACCCAGGAATCGAACCCTGGTCTCCCGCATTGCAGGCAGATGCTTTACTGTCTGAGCCAGAGACCAACCCTGAATATTCAATGGAAAGACTGATGTTGAAGCTGAATCTCCAGTATTTTGGTCATCTGATGTGCACAGACAACTCATTGAAAAAATCCCTGATGCTGGGAAAGACCAAGGGCAGAAGAAGAAGAGGGTGTCAGAGGATGAGATGGCTGGAGGACATGGACATGAACTTGGGCAAACTCCAGGAGATGGTGAGGGACAGGGAGGCCTGGGGTGCTGCAGTCCGTGGGCTTGCAAAGAGTCAGACTGGCTAACTGAACAACAACATGGTATATGCCCAGTAGTGGGATTGTTGGGTCATATGGTAGTTTTATTCCTAGTTTCTTAGGGAATCTCCATACTGTCTTCCATAGTGACTGTATCAGTTTGCATTCCCACCAACAATGCAAGAGGATTCCCTTTGCTTCACATCCTCTCCAGCATTTACTGTTTGTAGACTTTTTGATGATGGCCATTCTGACCTGTGTGAGGCGATACCTTGGTGTATTTTTGTTTTGCATTTCTCTAATAATAAACAATGTTGAGTGTCTTTTCATGTGTTTATTAGCCATCTGTATATCTTCTTTGGAGAGATGTCTGTTTAGATCTTTTTAATTGAGTTGTTTGTTTTTCTGGTTTTGAGCTGCATGAGCTGCTTATATATTCTGGAGATCAGTCCTTTGGCAGTTATTTGGTTTGCTGTTATTTAATAATGTGCTTTTATCACAGTGACTACTCCTGGGGTGAATCTGGCTTCAACTTCACCTGTATCCAGGGTTCAGACACTGTCACCAGGATTTAGATCGGGTTTCTATTTCTCAGCCTGATCTTGAGTGGCCTCAGCCTGCAGCAGCTTGAAACAGGATCTCGACTTCCCAACCAGAGATGGAAGTCAGGCTCAGCAGTGAGAGCGGTAAATCCTAACCACTAGAGCACCAGGGACAAGCCCCTGGCCCAGCGGCTTCGGAGAAATGAATTTCCACAAAGAGATGGAAAGTAGCAAAACAAGTAAAGTGTTTATTAGGAGGGAAAAAAAAAGAGTACTTGTGAATAGACACACAGGGGCGACTGAGAGAGTCAGGTGCTGGTGGGAGCTTAAGTCACTCCTATGGGGCATTTCTCCTGGATTTCCTTTGTCTGGTCATCTTACTTTGGTTATGAGTCCATGTTTGGTTTAACTCACGGTCCTCACCTGTGTGTGCGCATCTCTTAGCCAAGATGAATTCTAGTTAAGAGGCCTATGGGGAGTTTGACATCACTTACTATGGGATGATGCCCCCTCCCTTGTTGACCTCAAAGGGCTTCCCAGGTGGTGCTAGTGGTAAAGAACTACTAATGCAGGAAACATAGTAGACGCAGGTTTGATCCCTGGGTTGGGGAAGATCCCCTGGAGAAGGAAATGGCAACCCACTCCAGTATTCTTGCCTGGGAAATCCCATAGACAGAGGAGCCTGGCAGGCTGCAGTCCACGGGGTCACAAAGACTGGAATTTGACTGTAGCAACTTAGCCTTTCTGCACATGTGTAGTTGGGAAGGTCTCCTTCACCTCGAGAATGAGAATGTGTGCTGTTTTTATCTTATAGGGCTTCCCAGGTGGCACTAGTGGTAAAGAATCTGCCTGACAGTGCCAGAGATGCCAGACACAGGTTTGATCCATGGGTAGGAAAGATTCCTGGAGAAGGAAATGGCAAGTCACTCCAGTATTTCTGCCTAAAAATTCCATGGACATCTGCAGCCCCTGGGGTTGCAAAGAGTCTGACACAGCTGAGCACTTAGCACCTTTATCTTTTATCTGGACAGGACTCATCTCCTCCTTGTTCCTTCTATTAACTTTATCTTGGAGTATCTAGCCTCAGGGGACAAACTTTAGCTGCTCAGCCTGGGGCCCCGCTATGTCTTGTCTCAAGCCCTTCCTTCAAGCTTAGGGGTGTCTTATGTGGCTTTAGGTCTTCATACTCTCAACCTACATGAAAAGACTCTCTGCTGCTGCTACTGCTAAGTCGCTTCAGTCATGTCCGACTCTGTGCGACCCCATAGACGGCAGCTCGCCAGGCTCCCCTGTCCCTGGGATTCTCCAAGCAAGAACACTGGAGTGGGTTGTCATTTCCTTCTCCAATGCATGAAAGTGAAAAGTGAAAGTGAAGTTGCTCAGTCGTGTCCGACTCTTAGCGACCCCATGGACTGCAGCCCACCAGGCTCCTCCGTCCACAGGATTTTCCAGGCAAGAGTACTGGAGTGCGGTGCCATTGCCTTCTCCGGAAAAGACTCTCAACTGACAGCAATTCCACACCAGTGCCACAGAGCATCATCCCTCAGCCCCTTCTGCACACATTCTGGATGGAGGCCCCATGGTTGGGCTCTTCTTTCTAGGGGCCCAAAACAACCACGGGAGCCCCTTGCGGGCACCCCTTCCCTCCTGATCCCGCATGCTCATGCGCTGGAATGCATTCTGATTGGCTCCATTTGGGTCACATGATCGTCCCTCAACCAATCACATGGCCACTGGATTGGAATGTGCTGACTGTCTCAGCCCCTGTCAAAGGCTCCACCCATGGGGCTGGGAGGGGGCCAAGTCTCAGAAACAAACACACTCCACAAGGGAATCCAAAGATGTTTTACTAAAGGAGGAAGTAAAGAATGCTGGAGGCAAAACCATCAGAAATCTATTAGTAACTAACATAAGGGTTAGTAGAATGAAGGTTTACAAATGATTGATCTTTCAGATAAATCAGGGTGATTATCAGGGCTGTCTTTCTGATAGCATCACTTCATTCTGCCTGGGAAGTTTCACTTGGTAACAACTGTATCCTGTTCTCTCACGCTGCCATTCACAGAGGACAGTCACTCTGAAGACAGATTTCAGTGGTGACTTCAGAGACCTGAAAGAAGAGAGGCGTTTCCTTAGGGTTTCAGGATTTACATGTGGGCCTTGCAAGTGAATATTTGGACTTCCTTGTAGCTCAAACAGTAGCTCAATGCAGGAGACCAGGGTTCAATCCCTGGGTCAGGAAGATCCTCTGGAGAAGGGAATGGCAACCCACTCCAGTATTCTTGCCTGGAGAATCCCATGGACAGAGAAACCTGGAGGGCTATAGTCCATGTGGTCGCAAAGAGTCGGACATGACTGAGTGACTCACACACACACTTGCATGTGAGTATCTTGCTATAACTATTGGAGCTTCCTCACACATCCTCCTCTGCTCTCAGATGGTCACTGGGAGACTTGTTTATCTGGAGCAGGCTTCTCTCACTGTTCTGCCCTGCTTGGGCTGATGTTTAAAATCCAGATAGAAAATATAAAATTCCAGATAGAGTTCCAAATAGGCAAGGCTTTAGGGACTTGGTCCAAGCCCCCTCCACTGGTATAAAGAGGATCAGGGGGACCCTGGGCTAAGTCCCTCATGGGACTGTGGATGGGACCAGTGAGGGTCAAGGCCTTGCTGAGTTTCTCCAGGCAGTTAAATTGCAGAGCCAAGACACCGCCTGGGAGTGCTTTCTCTGGGGTGCCTCCTTAGCATGGGATTCCTGAGCCTGCAGGCAGAAAGGCAACTGAAGTGAAGGCCTGGATGACACCTTTGTGGTGAACAGTCCACAGAATCAGTTTTTCCCAATCAGGCAGAATAGTGGGCAAGCCCCTTACAGTGGGGTTGCTGGTACCTCTACTGCGAGTACTTCTTCCTACAGCTTCCCAGATGGCGCTGATGGTAAAGAACCCATCTGTCAACGCAGGAGACATGAGATGCAGGTTCAGTCCCTGGGTTGGGAAGGTACCCTGGAGTAGGACGATGGCAACCCACTCCAGTATTCTTGCCTGGAGAATCCCATGGGCAGAGAATCCTGGAGGACTACAGTCCATGGGGTCACAAAGAGTAATGACCAAGCACACATACTAAATATATTCATTAGGCTTAATTAAAACAGTAACGGTAAGTCCCCTGCCCACCCGCTTCCAGCCACCCTCCCCAGAGCAACCAGCGCTTGTCAGATTTCTCACATTTTCTTCTGAGATATTTTTCCAAACGACACAAACAGCAGCATTCCCCTTGCTGCTGTCGTGCACCCTGCTTTCTTCACTGCCTGGATCTTAGAGGTGACTCAGCACACGATGGGCTTCTTCCTTCTTGATGCTGGTGGGACTTCCGATGCCCCACTCGTGCAATTAGAGTTTAGAGACCTTTCGCACCCCCTCCTGTTAGTGGAGAAGGCCAGAGGCCCAGAGGGTGGAAAACTCCCTCCTCCCCCACGTCTCCCAGCTGTCTAGCGACTGATTCAGGACTGAAACTCAAATCTTCTGCCCTCCCATCTACCAAGGGCCAGCCAGGCCCACCTCTCTGCCTCTCCGGGCCTCATTTGTCAGACCAGCGATTGAAAATCGCTGCCGTTTGGGGCGGTCATTATAGACCATTGGTGGACATAGCGCCACCTCTTACGGCGTGGTTCCAGACTTCCTAGGAACCTTCAGCCGTGTGCCCTGGCCTCCGCCTGTCCCTTCGCCTCCTCCTTCCCACATTTGCGGCAGCAGCCCCGCGTCCAGCCTCTGTCCCAACCCTAGCTTAACAACTGGTCACTATGACAACGCGGGCCTTCCAAAAGTGGCGTTCCAGGTATTTTATTTTGAGCCCCAATTAAGCAGGGCAGGCTGCCGGCTGGGAGCGAAGCAGGGAAGTGTGTTTTATGGCCTGTGAGAGAGCCCAGGTGCTATTTATAGCTCCTTAATCGGTGTTGCTAAATGGGGTCTTAATACAAGTCCGGAGGCAACTGCGCATTCTCATCACAGAGAATCTCCTTCCCGCAGCCTCTCTCCCTCCATCTGGCGGTTCTTCTGGGAGGCACCGATGCCTCTGTGCTCAGCAGCTGTCAGCAGGCTGCCTGGCCCTCCTGACCTCTTCTCGACACAGGCGGGCCCTTACGGCCTTTGGGGATATTGGGTCCACAGCTGTCACTTCCATCAGGAACCTGGAGTCCTTGTGTAGTTGTTTGTTCCAGG
>SJXQ01002934.1:281070-369420 GCA_006408695.1 Aepyceros melampus | reverse complement strand
TCAAAACATCAGCTGCTGCTACTGCTGCTAAGTCGCTTCAGCCGTGTCCAACTCTGTGCGACCCCATGGACAGCAGCCCACCAGGCTCCTCCGTCCGTGGGATTCTCCAGGCAAGAGCAATGGAGTGGGGTGCCATTGCCTTTTCCTCAAAACATCAGAAACATCCATAAAATCTTTTCCATGCATACCTCATGGTTAACAGTCATTTCAGTTATTTAAAAGAAGCAAGGTAGCTATTACTGCCTCCACCGACTCCCTCCCTCCCCCCCACTATTCTTTACCCCAGGGGAATTCATGCCCAGCCTGGGAAAAGGAGTCAACTAATGTCATTGCCAGGCACCACTAGGAGCTTTACTTGTGCCACCTGATTCAGTCTTCACACCGGTTGTTTATAGAGGAGCCTGTACCAGTCAGGATGGGCCAGGTCTTGCTGCTGTAATAGACAAGCCTCAAGTACTAATGTCAAACAACCAAGATTTATTTGTCTTTGCCCTTGTGCATGCTCATCCCTGGTCCCCTGAAAGCTCTATTCCACAAAGTCTGTGTCCTCACTTCAGGTCCAGGGCAGAAGGAACAGCCCCTAATGGTTACCAACCAGCTGCTAAACACGCACTTCCACTTGTTAGCCAAAGTAAGACGCATGGTTGCACCTAACTTCAGTGAGTGGGGAAGGGCATGGTGACCTTGTACACGGAGGATGAGAGCTAGAAAATTTGAGAACAGTCCTCTAACAACCTCTGGAGAAGTCGAGGGGTCAGGGTGAAGCGATTTACCAGATCCCACAGCTCATAAGTAGCAGAGCAGGGAGCCGAGCACTCAGCTGTTTCTCCTAGAAGTCTGTGCTGTTTCTCCATGTTTAGATGTGGGCTCTCAAGTCAGACTTATGGCTTAAATCCTATCTCTAGCACTCACCAGCTGTGTCACCAGCAAGCCACTCCTGCACTTAGAGCCTCATTTCTCTGTCAGAGGAAGATGCTAGCCCAGGGCGATGTTCTGAAAAAACAAAACTTCATTTCTAAGTTTAGGGCAAACTCCTTTGACAGGCCAGATCAACCGGCACTGATGTGAGGCTATTTTTAGTCATTTCTTATTTCACTCAGTGTGAATATTCATAGCTTTTGCTGTAGAAATATCAGCGTGTGTGATTGCAAGCACTGCCCCAGTCCCCTGGGATGTTAGACAACAAGTGGCATGTGCCACCTAATTACTAAACTCTGGAACTCTCTGAATTCCCAAGCCACCTGTCCCAGGGTTTTGGATAAGGGACCACAGATCCGTCACACCTCCCTCAAGGGGTTGTCGTGAGCATGAAAAGAGAATGTGTGAGCATGTGTCAGAAATTCAGAGCACAGGCCCAGCACACATGAGGTGCGCAGGCGCCGGGGTTACGCCAGGTCACTAGCTTGCACTGATGAGGCAGGAAAGAGCTGAAACCAAAGCAGGAGTATAGTGGGTGCTCCTGTTAGCACGTGATTGAATCACTCCATCAGCCTGCTCCTGAGCATTATGTCCTAGTCAGTAGAGGTTCTTTAGGACCTCACAGATCCTTGAGTGTGCTTGTGGAAGGATTCATGCTAACAGCAAATAGGATGCTTGTGCAGGTCCCCGGAAAAGACAACATCATAAATCCAAGGTATTGTTCTCACACATTAAATTGAAAGCACAGGGTGTGTTTTTGCCAGCCATGGGACGAGAGTCTGAGGTTTTGTCTTATCACTCACTTCTTAGTATCTCACTCAGAATCGTGGATTTTGCAAGAGGGTTCCAAAACCCTGTTCCTCCAAAGTTCTCAAGGCTCCACCTTAAGGTTGGAAACTGGGACCTCACCCTCCAAGCAGCTTCCTTTGTATCTGCTAAATAGACTGGGGTTCTCTGTAAAATTTCATTTGGCAAAAGGATTCTTGTGCTTTGGCAAACAGACCTGCCCTTCCGCTTCACAGAGGCTGAAAACTGTCATCGTGTGTGCCCCTTAAACTTGGGTTAAAACTACCTGGGTTGGAATCTCAACTCACTAGTTGTGTGACCTTGGCCTGTTATTATCCCCTTGTGATACACTTGCCTCATCTGTAAAAGAAGACGTTGATTGATTGTGGGAATTAAATAAGTTAATTTATGAAAGTTCTTAAAATAGTGCCTGGTACAGTACACACACTAGAAATGCTGTTATTATCGTTATTATATATGTTATTATGTTATTAACATCACAGTGAGTTTGTGGCAGAGTCAGACCTGGATAAGACTTCAAGAGTCTTATCCAGCTTATTTCAAGTTTTTGAAACTAAGAAGTGGTGAGGATACGGAGAAATTGCTGATGGGAATGTACAGCAATGCAGCTGCCATAGAAAACAGTCTAGCGGTTCCTCAAGAAACTAAACATGGAATCAGTGTGACCCAGCAATTCCACTTCTAGGTGTGTGTGTGCATGTGTGTGTGCGTGTGTGCGTGCTAAGTCGCTTCGGTCGTGTCCAACTCTTTGTGACCCCATAGACTGTAGCCTGCAGCCTCCTCTATCCATGGAGATTCCCCAGGCGAGAATACTGTGGGGGGCTGCCATGCCCTCCTCCAGGGGATCTTCCTGACCCAGGTGTTGAGCTCGTGTCTCTTATGTCTCCTGCATTAGCAGGTGGGTTCCTTACCACCAGCGCCACCTGGGAAGCTCTAGGTTGTCTCCCTGAAAGAAATGCAAACAGATCCTTAAACGGATACTTATACACTGATATTCATAGAAGCGCTGATCACAATAGCCAAAAGATGAATACACCCCACAGTGTCCATCAGTGGATGAGTGAATATGGGTATATCATGCAATGGAATATTATCAGTATTTAGCCATTAAAAGGAGTGAAATTCTGATACATGCTGCAACATAGATGAACCTCACATACATTATGCTGCCTGAAGAAACCCAGATACAAAAGTCACACAGTATATGATCCCGTTTAACAGAATAGATCAGTTCATAGAAAAAGAACACAGGTTAGTGATACCCAGCGACTGGGGGAAGGAGGACTGTGGAGGAAATGCCTAATGGATACAGGGTTTCCTTTGAGGGTAATGAGAAGGGTTTGGAACGAAACAGAGGTGGTGGTTGCATACATTGTGAATGCGCTGAATGCCACTGTCACTTTACAATGGTTCCTTTTGTCTTATGGAAAAGTGTTAGTCGCTCAGTCTTGTCCGACTCTTTGCAACCCCGTGGACTGGGTTCCTCCACCTTCCTCTGTCCATGGGATTTTCCAGGCAAGAATATTGGAGTGGGTTGCCAACTCGTACTCAAATGTTATGCAAACTTCTCCTTAATTAAAAAAATAAAATTCAGTGCAAGGAAGTTGTCCCCAGGCTTCAATCAACAAGCTAGCTGTGTGCATGCAGGAAATATCCCAGGGGTGAACTTAATCACTGTGAGCATGGTACGGGGGAAGTACCTTTCACTTCCCAAGACCCCCAGGAAGCTGTGCACTTCTCAGATTGAGGGCGTCTGACTCATTTCTAACTCTCCAGCACCTGGTCTGGCACACAGCGTTCCTCAAGAAACGAAGGATTCCTGAGGATCATCAACACAAACAGAATGCACATCAGTCTTCCCTCCCCACCCTCTATGAAGTTTTGCGTTGGCAGCTCAGCCTCAGTGCTTGTTTTCCTCACTGAGAAATAACCCAGGACATGGTACCACGTCTATACTCACTGTGTCGGCCCAGTGAGATGACACATCTAAGCTTCATGTGGCCGGGCCAGGCTAGGCTCAGCCCAGAGGCAGGGCTTAGCAGAGGGCAGCTGCTGCTTGCCTTAAGTTATTATTACTGTTATTTACATCGGGGAAGAAGTCTTTTAGTTCCCCACTTTTCAGTCAGTTTAGTTTGGTCACTCAGTCATGTCCAACTTTTTGCAACCCCATAAATCACAGCACACCAGGCCTCCCTGTCCATCACCGACTCCCGGAGTTCACTCAAACTCATGTCCATCGAGTCAGTGATGCCATCCAGCCATCTCATCCTCTGTTGTCCCCTTCTCCTCCTGCCCCTAGTCCCTCCCAGCATCAGGGTCTTTTCCAATGAGTCAACTCTTCGAATGAGGTGGCCAGAGTATTGGAGTTTCAGCTTCAGCATCAGTCCTTCCAATGAAGGACTGATCTCCTTTAGGATGGACTGGTTGCATCTCCTTGCAGTCCAAGCAACTCTCAAGAGTCTTCTCCAACACCATAGTTCGAAAGCATCAATTCTTCGATGCTCAGCTTTCTTCACAGTCCAACTCTCACATCCATACCTGACCACTGGATAAACCATAGCCTTGACTAGACGGACCTTTGTTGGCAAAGTAATATCTCTGCTTTTGAATATGCTATCTATGTTGGTCATAACTTTCCTTCCAAGGAGTAAGTGTCTTCACCATCTGCAGTGATTTTGGAGCCCAAAAAAATAAAGTCTGACACTGTTTCCACTGTTTCCCCATCTATTTCCCATGAAGTGATGGGACCAGATGCCATGATCTTCGTTTTCTGAATGTTGAGCTTTAAGCCAACTTTTTTCATTCTCCTCTTTCACTTTCATCAAGAGGCTCTTCTATCTAGGTTGGTCATAACTTTTCTTCCAAGGAGTAAGCATCTTTTAATTTCATGGCTGCAGTCACCATCTGCAGTGATTTTGGAGCCCAAAAAAATAAAGTCTGACACTGTTTCCACTGTTTCCCCATCTATTTCCCATGAAGTGATGGGACCAGATGCCATGATCTTCGTTTTCTGAATGTTGAGCTTTAAGCCAACTTTTTTCATTCTCCTCTTTCACTTTCATCAAGAGGCTCTTTAGCTCCTCTTTACTTTCTGCCATAAGGGTGGTGTCATCTGCATATCTGAGGTGATTGATATTTCTCCCAGCAATCTTGACTCCAGCCTGTGCTTCCTCCAGCCCAGTTTCTTATAATGTACTCTGCATAGAAGTTAAATAAGCAAGGTGACAATATACAGCCTTGACGTACTCCTTTTTCTATTTGGAATCAGTCTGTTGTTCCATGCCCAGTTCTAACTGTTGCTTCCTGACCTGCATATAGGTTTCTCAAGAGGCAGGTCAGGTGGTCTGGTATTCCCATCTCTTGAAGAATTTTCCACAGTTTATTGTGAGCCATACAGTCAAAGGCTTTGGCATAGTCAGTAAAGCAGAAATAGATGTTTTTCTGGAACTCTCTGCTTTTTCCATGATCCAGCAGATGTTGGCAATTTGATCTCTGGTTCCTCTGCCTTTTCTAAAACTACGTTGAACATCTGGAAGTTCACATTTCATGTATTGCTGAAGCCTGGCTTGGAGAATTTTGAGCATTATTTTACTAACGTGTGAGATGAGTGCAATTGTGCAGTAGTTTGAGCATTCTTCGGCATTGCCTTTCTTTGGGATTGGAAGGAAAACTGACCTTTTGCAGTCCTGTGGCCACTGCTGAGTTTTCCAAATTTGCTGGCAAATTGAGCACAGCACTTTCACAGCATCAACTTTCAGGATTTGAAATAGCTCAACTGGTATTCCATCACCTCCACTAGCTTTGTTCGTGGTGATGCTATCTAAGGCCCACTTGACTTCACATTCTAGGATGTCTGGCTCTAGGTGAATGATCACACCATCGTAGCATATAACCTTGTGTAAGTTTACGAGTCAAATGTATTGATCTGATACACTTAAGTATCACAAAATGGTTGCCACAGTAGTGTCAGGAGACACGTCCATCACCTCATATAATTTGTTGTTCTTGTTGTTCAGTCCTTAAGTCATGTCCAGCTCTTTGCAACCTCATGGATTGCAGCACTCCAGGCCTCCCTGTCCTTCACTGTCTCCTGGATTTTGCTCAGATTCATCTCCATTGAGTCAGTGATGCTAACCGTCTCATCCTCTGCTTCCCTCTTCTCCTTTTGCTTCAGTCTTTCCCAGCATCAAGATTCTTTCCAATGAGTTGGCACTTCACATCAGGTGGCCAAAGTATTGGAGCTTCAGCTTCAGCATCAGTCCTTCTGATGACTATTTAGCGTTGATTTCCTTGAGGATTGACTGGTTTGATATCCTTGCTGACCAAGGGCCTCTCAAGAGTCTTCTCCAGCACCACAGTTCAAAAACATCTATCCTTTGGCGCTCAGTCTTCTTTATGGTCCAACTCTCTGTCTAGGTTTGTCATAGCTTTTCTTCCAAGGAGCAAGTGTCTTTTAATTTCATGGCTGTAATCACATCCTCAGTGATTTTGGAGCCCAAGAAAATATGTCACTGCTTCTACTTTTTCCCCTTCTAATTGCCATGATGTTTTTGCCATCACCTCATACAATTGCCATTTCTTATTTGTACATTTGAGATCTAACCCCTAGCAACTTGTAAGATTATTAATAACTTTATTAATACTGTATTAATAATACAATATTATTAGGTTGTTATTATTATCCAAGGTCAAGGGGATCTGGCTTTGTCACACCTTGAACTAAGGGATTTTTCTGCATTTTTCTCAGCTCACAATCAAAAAAGTTGATTTTGTCCGTCATTTTTCTCTATGAATATGTTTTTGTTCGTAACCCTCTACTATCTGCCACTTCTTGTCTGGAGTAAAATAAGAAATAAGAAGTTGTCTGATTTTACAGGAAAATGGGTATTATAGGTGGCTTATACCCAATGCAGAAGTGTTCTGGGCACTGAGGGGTGTCTTGTGAGGAACACAGACTCTGGAGCCCATGGCTCTGCCTATTCCCAGAAGGCACGAGCCCTCTCTGCATTTGACCCTCCTTGGCTCTAATGTGGGCACGCAGGGCATGCGCAGAGGTTCTGAGGACTAACCAGGCTACCCAAGGGCAGTACTCGCACTGCACCTGCGGCGTGAACTCCGTATGTGCTGTAGTGGTGGTGGTACCAGTACCATCCTCCAGTGGGGTCTTTGCAGTACCCCCGACTCCTGTCGTCCTCACACTGGCACACACCAGCCTGGTACCCACATGGAGAACTGGAGGGGAAGAGGGAGTGGGTGTGTCTGGTGAGATCTGCCCAGTCTGGACTCTCAAAATCCACACTGAGACCGCAGAGAGAAAACAGGTTTTTGTGAAGCTCAGGTTCACTTCTTTGTTTTTACATATAGTTGTGGATATTATGGCCATGGACAGACAGCAAATTCCTGGGTCCACTGGAGTTTGTACACCTGTGGTTGGATCAGACCTTCTGGCAGGCCATGGGGGATGAGCTGCCCCCGAGTGGCAGGTCCCAACTTTCCTCACCGTGGTAGATAAGCTTCACTCCACAATAGAGGTGACACTGCCAGTCTAGGGCTGTGTCTTGGCCATACCAAATTACAGGAACTCAGAAATGTCACATAAAAATTTTGAATTCTTGGCTTTTTTGGAAAGGGCAGGGAATCTGGTAACAGGGGCCCACATTCCTGCTGGGAGCTGAGGTCTGACCTGAGCAGTGGCCCCTGGTATGTGTGTCTCTGGTGTCTGCCACCACCCTCTCCCTGCCCACCGCTTCCATCTGCTGCACACTGGCCACTTAGGGTACCTACCTGGCCGTGAGGCATTGGAGTTTGCAGCCTCTGGTTTAAAACACAGATGTACTTGTGATACTATAAGTGGTTTTCATTCATTCACTGGTGGTCATTAGCCTTTTAAAAAGTTGTTTAAAAACAAGAAGTCATTTGCCTTGAAACTAGAAGTAGAAATAGAGTGGTTGTTTCTAAATTTGCTAGCTATTATCCCTTATCAGGGCTCTTTACATACTGAAAATATTCATTTGCAGATCTCATCATTTACCACTTCTTAGTAGACACAATTTTCTTCTTCCAGAGATATCCCATAAACACGGGATTCCTCTTGAGTTTAACTGGATCTTTTGACTAAGGGAGCGGGGAGCTAGGGTGAGAAACCTCGGCAGACTCCATCCAAGAATTCAGTGTACTCATCAGTTTCACTTAGCTTAAGAAAAACAAGCTTCCCCCATCCTCCTCTGGGCCTGTTTCTGAGCTCACACTGGGAAAGGTCAAATAAACACAATAAATCCATTAGATGGCCTTCATATTAAGTCCCTGGGGCTGATGCTGTTTAGCAAGAGGCTGAAGTGATGCCATTTCCCAAGTGGAAGGAAGTTGGCCTGACCTTGGCGATTTGCTAGAAAACAGGAGTCAACTGTGCCAGTTGGCCTGAGTCGTTGGGAGGAGCGTAGGCCCAGGGCTGCGTGGGAAGGGGTAGGTGGTTCTGTGGTTGGACCTGGAACGGGGAGGCCCCCTCGTGCGGTCTGCACTGTTTCCTTCTCCTCTCCAAGGTCTGCAGGCCAAACCCAGACAGAACCAGGTGGCTTGGGCAGCCCATTAGTAACGGACCCCATAGGGGGAGCCCCTCCCCTGGGCTGCCTCACAGCTTACCTACCAGCCAGGGCTGGACTTTGTTGGGCCAGGGGCCCATCACTGCTCCATTCAGGGACCTCTAGTGCACAGACAACAAGCTAGCACGACCGCCTGCAGCTGGGGAGGGTCTGGGGCTCCGGGCAGGGAGCACTGCCACCGAGCGATGGAATCAGTAGGGCTGCATTTCCAGTGCAGACTGTCACGCCACCTCCCGGGAGAGTTTTACTACGGAACGTGCCCTGAACCACACTGCCTGACTTCCAGTCCCATTTTCACCACTTAACTGCGGCTTTCAGCCAGTTACTCTGGGCCTTGGTTTCCTCAGTCTATAAATGGGCTCTCACGATAGTAGCTGCCTCACTGGGTCATAGTGAGGAGTACGTATAGTAAGGTGTAAAGTCCTTGGGACATCTCACGACATAGGAAGTGCTAGATAGGTTCTTGCTCTGACAGTTCATAACTCTGATTATTTCCAAAAGTCCAACCAAAGGGCCCAGTAAGAACACCCAGATGGGCTTTGAAAACCTACCAATATTCATGCTTCTGATGAAAAGACTGGAAGGAACGTCCCCCAAAGTAGAAGAGGCTGACGGACAGGGCTGGATCAGGGTCCCCTGGGGCTGGATCCAGACCCCTGCTCCTAATGCACTGGCTGCCCTGGCCGGCTCAGACCTCTGGTCGGAATTATCTGTGGCTGTCGACATGGGGTGTCGGGGCCCCACACGGGGCATCCCACACGGGGTGTCGGGGCCTGAGCTCACCACACCAGCTGCCTCTTTTTTTTTTTTTTTTTTCACTTTGTCCTGAAGGTCTAACTGCTCTGAAAACAAATATATGACCCACATATGCCAGGCCCTATGCTGGGCACCTCTGCCACCCTCTCATCCTCTCCCTGCTCCGCCGTGAGGCAGGGGTTGTCCCCTTCTACAAAGGAAGTGTCTGCCATGTGAGACCAGAATTAACTCCACATCTTCTCACCCCAGACCTGTGCTTCTCCTTTCTAGTGAAGTGAGGTCTTCTCCCGAGAAGAGCAGGTTACATTCTCAGCAGGCAAGAGTGTAATTACCCATCGACTAGAATTTAACTGTAATTCATCTTCTAGCCAAGCTCTCATTTGAGCCAGACTGAGGCTAACTCGTGATTTTCCTCATTAACTTTTGCCCTTTTTCCTTTTTTTGTTTTTAACTACTTCTGATGGACTTCTTGGGTGGCGCTAGTGGTAAGGGACCCACCTGCCAATGCAGGAGACAAAAAAACGGGGGTTTGATCCCCTGGTTGAGAAGATCTCCTGGAGGAGGGCATGGCAACCTAGTCCAGCAGTCTTGCTTGGAGGATCCCATAGATGGAAGAGCCTGGCAGGTTATAGTCAATAGGGTTGCAAAGAGTTGGACACAACTGAAGCAATTTAGCACGCACACACAAACTTCTGATACACAGCATTGGTTGGTTGTTTATTATTAAACATAACCTTTGGTTGCAATACACTATCATCATTGATCCCATGCATAGCCCTCTTTCATTCTGCTTTGATGATTCCTATATTTCTTTCTCTTTAATTTAATGCCATCATGAATCCATCAGCCAACCTAGGACTAGAACATTGACAACCAGGCACCTCTGTGCCTCCCTGGTCCAGCCTTGCCAACCCCTACACCCTGCCTGAAAGCCACCACTCCTGAAATTTTTATTTGCCCTTCCTTGTAGATTTTTTTAGACACAAATAGTATGCGTCTAGATAATGCCTTGTTTAATTTAGTTCTCAGACTTTCTAGTTTGCCCCTTCCATTCCCCTACCACACTGTGTTCATTACAATGTGAGTAGTAAAAGTGTTAGCCACTCAGCTGTGTCCGTATCTGAGACCCCATGGACTGTCGCCCACCTGGCTCCTCTAGCCGTGGAATTCTCCAGGCAAGAATACTGGAGTGGGTATCCATTTCCTTTCCAGGGGATCTTCCTGTCCCAGGGATTGAACCAGGGCCTCCTGCATTGCAGGCAGATTCTTTATCATCTAAACCACCAGGGAAGCCCATTCATTACCATAATTGTAAGTAAACCTGCTCTCAGGCTGGCAACTTCTGCTCTCTGCACACTCAATTCTTCTTCTTTCAAAAGAGACACTTCAGGAAGAATGGGGGTCCCATCCCTGAGGGCCCCAACCTTGCCCTGGATGGGATGAGTACCCTGCTCCCCGCTTTAGTCTTCGCATGTTGGACGTGCTTCTTTCAGTAGGGGCAGCCGGGTTGTTCCCATGGATGCAGCAGCAGAGAAAACTTAAGGGTGTTGGAATGGCTCGTGGTATAGGGTGCACGCCAGCCAGGCCTCCTCCCGCTCCCCCAGGGCTCCTCTCCCCACATGGCCAGGGGCTGTCCTAGCCCAGGGGCAGGGTGTCCAGCCATCGTGTGGCTCCCTGGGGAAGGCTCCAAACTGAAAACAGTCAGATTTTATGGGAAATTTTTCAGCTGAGTCAGGAGCATCCCTCCAGCTGCAGACCAAGGAGCCAGTGCGGAGTGTTGCCAGTTCAGTCTGCCCACAGGAACCTTGCTGGAGGCTTCTTGAGCTGGGTGGTAGGAAAAGGCTACTTTTAAATTCGTTCCTTGCACCAGAAGAGCTGGGCCATAGTTTACTCTGTAGAGATGAAGGCTTGTTGCAGCTGCCTCCCTTGCCACAGACACCAGCCCCCTTATTCTCATGGGCCCAACACCCACGATGTCCAAAGCAGAGCCATGGGGCTGAGCACAAGGACAAGAGCCAGTCCCTGCCTGTGGGATCGCACAGTCCTCAGGGGCGAAGATGACATCACCACGACGTCAGGTGATGCACAGAATGTCACATGGGGTGGGTCCATCCCCAAATGCTCCCAGTCACCCAGATAGGCACTTGACGAAGACCCCCTAGGATACAGCCATTTCCAGTGAGAAATGGACACCGACTTTTTTAAAATTTAACAGACTAGATTTTCTCCACAATTGTTGTTCCCTCAAAGTATCTGCTGGAAGAACTGAACTTTCCCCCATGTTACACAAGAGAGATTCTTTGAACACATCTTAGAGGTATGCCTTCAGAGGCAACAGACATCCTTCTTAACCATCAGTGGAGCTAACTCTTATTCACCTAAGAGAGCTAAACTTCTCCTAATTGCCACCTCCTCCAGGAAGCCATCCTGGACACTCCCAGGCTGGCTTAGGCGGCCCCTCTTACTGGCTCCCACAGCTCCCACTACAATTCCTTCTCTTAAGCATAGACCCCACTGGGCTTATTTCAATCTGCCTGTCCTGTCTGTCATCCCGTGAATCTCTGTGTGTCTGGCTGCGTACTCAGGACCTGCAAAGCTCGTCTATACGTAGAAGTAGGTAGAAGTCTGATGAGCATGCATGAGTGATGAGCATCAGTTGGATAAGACTTTATCCCCAGAGTCCACAAACATGACATTAGAACTCGGATATCCCTCCAAACCCTTCTTGAGAGGCTTTCATTAAAACAGTGATGTTTTTTGTGCCTTGGCTTCTCCATCTGCAGGATGGACCAGTGAAGTTATCTTCCATGGTTCAAGTTTGCTGCTGACACAGACTGGCCTTGGCCTTGTACTAGGGTGGAGGCTAAACTTGGAATCCTCTCCATTACAGCTTCCCACACCCCAGCCAGGCTCTCAGAAGCTGGGCAGGAGATGGGAGCATCTTCCTTCTCCCCACTCTCCCCCAACCCCAGCACATAGAGGCTTCTCCAGGCTGCCTCTGCTTGGAGGTTGAGATGCCTCAACAGGGGCCAAGACCATGACGCCCCCAGGAGGGAAGTCCCCAGCACCCTCCTGGAGATATTCATTCATCCTCACAGCTGAGACAGCGCAGCAGCTAACACCTCCTGGCTTTGGCAAGGTCAGGCATGGCTGCAGAGTAAGTGGAACAGCACCTCCAGCCCTACTGAGATCTTGGCCAGCAGGGCAGAGAATATCAGTGGAGGAAAAATCCGTAGACAGAGAATTCAGGTAGCAGATCCCTTTTTCTTTTGACAATTCTGTGGCTAAAATGAGCCTCACCTGGTACAGCCTCTGAGCTGCCAGACTTGCCTTCCAAATAATAGCAGGTTGTAACCAGCTAGCCTTGGACTTCCCTGGTAGCTCAGCTGGTAAAGAATCCATCTGTAATGCAGGAGACTCCCGTTCTATTATTGGGTTGGGAAGATCCTTTGGAGGAGGGATAGGCTACCCATTCCAGTATTCTTGGGCTTCCCTGGTGGCTCAGATGGTAAAGAATCTGCCTGCAATGCAGGAGACTTGGGTTCGATCCCTGGGTTAGGAAGATCCCCTCTGGAGGAGGGCATGACAACCCACTCCAGCATTCTTACCTGGAGAATCCCCATGGACAGAGGCACCTGGTGGGCTACGTGCATCGGCTCTGAAAAGTTGGAGGTGACTACACATGAACCAGCCAGCCTCAGCATCACCTCCCCCAGAAAGCCTACCTGGCCTGTGCCAACAGCTTGGGAGCCACAACCCTGGGTTTCCAAGCCTCCCCTAACATGTATCTAACAGGTCTCCTTGGCCTTGCCATTCACTTTTTCTTGTGCATTGAAGCCTAATTTGATTGGTCCTTTCACTGCCAAGATGAAAGGCAACTTATGTTCCGCCAAGCGTCAGCTGGTGGAAAGGACCCCCAGCCTTCTTGCCAATCCACTTGCCGCACTGGTAGAAGCCGAGGCCCCGAGGAGGATGGGAAGGCCGCTCTGCCAGATGGTGGCCGAGGCCAGCCAGAGCCCAGGGCTGCCAGCTGCTCGGCCGCTTCCCAGTCAGCTGTGAGATAGAGCGGGACACACGTGACCTGAATGCCAGAGTCTTTGTGCCCAGCTCGTTGTCCAGCCCCCAGCCCTGCACCTCCACTCCCCGGCCACCCCGTCCCACCCGCCTGCCTGCCCTCATAGTCTTCGTCCCCGGGAATAATGAACTGTTCAGCTGGGTGAGGAGGGAGGCGAGGAAGAGCAGTGCTGATGGGTTGAGTGACAGAGAGCAAAGTATGGCCACGGAGGGGAGGGGAGAGGCGGTGGTGATCGGGGTCACTGGGTTCCTGGAGGGGCACTGAGGGGCAATGCTGAGGGCCGTGGTGCGGCCCAGGACGTGGGTTGGAGGAGCATGGCCCTGAGGATGAGGCAGTCCGAACCAGGAGCTTGAATGATTGAGAGGGTTGTGCCTCTTCAGGGGTGGCAGGTATCGGTGGAGAGGGGGCCAGGGAGGCCAGGCCAGAGCCCCGACAAATGAGGGGCTAGAGGTCAGCAAATGACAGCACTGAAGATCAGGAGAGGATGGAGCTGAATGGTGTGAGCCACGGAGCAGCTGGGACTTCTTGCAGCAGATGGAGGCTGTATAGCTTGGTGTGTGGCTGACAAAGCAAGGGGTCCTGCCCACCTCCTGCCCTGAGTCGCTAACAGCCCCCAGGGAAGGTTGAAGGGTCAGGGGTGTCCAGGGAGAGGATGCTGGGTTCAGTCAGGATGGGGTGCCATATCTGTGTGCAGCAGCACTTCCAGAGGGCACAGTGGAAGGTCTGAGGCTGGGGGAGCCGAGGTCTGAGTTCAGAGGTCAGGAGGCATGGAGCACTACGTGGGGCAGCATTTTAGAGACACGATAGTCACTGGATAGAGGCTCTTCCAAGCGTCACACTCTAATGGGTCTTCATATCGCTTATTCTACCTTCCTTTGCTTCTGTGTTCCATTTACTCTCCCCATTTCCTGGAAGCTTGTGCCATCGTGTTTCTTGAATTCCTTTTTCATTTTGCTGGAGTGTCTCCTGAAGTAACTTTCAGGCGGGGTGGGCAGAGACTCTTCTTTTAGAGCTGCGGAACACATCTGAAAATGCAGCTGCTATTCACTCCACCGCAGTGTAGTTCCCACCTGCTTGGGAGCACCATGGAGTCTTTAGGTGAGAATAATTTGCTGCTGAGTCCTGGGTCAGGGAGCTGGTGGGTGGGCCAGCCCCTCGGGCACTTCCACCTGCTAGAAGTGCCTGTGCCCATGATGCTTGTTGGCATTGAGTTCCTCTGAGATGCTGCTTTTGTCCCAGCTGTAGTCACAACCTTTTTTTTAATTGGAGAAAGAGTGAAGCTTGCTAAGAGAAAATTCCAGATTCCATGAGCTTTCTAGATGTGAGCTGAGGTCTCTGTTAGCCGTGAGAGGGCCAGTTAGTTGAGGGGTGCTTTGTTTTGGAAGTGAGCTGGTAATGACACATTCCTCCATTTGTATAGTTAGCTAAATGGATTGACACCTGACAGATTCAGTCCTTGAGGATGGGGGAACCACCTCATTAGGGAGGAGGTGACACTTAATTTGAGTCCTGAAAGAGGACCTACAGATGTCTGGCAGGCAGTACAGGGAAGGGTGTTCTAGCTGAAGGAACAGCATGAAGGGAGGCCTAGAGGCATGCAGGCCATGCTGTGTGTCCTTAGACACCAAATCCATAGTCTGTGGAAAGTGATTAGCACAGTGTCTGACATGCAGAGGGTGGACACTGTGCTTCCCCACATGTACGTCTTCTCCTTTCTTTCCCTGAAAACAAAGTGTCTACTCAAGTTCAGATTTCAGAGCTGTCACTGAAATCTTCCCCAATCTGCTGACCATCGTCTAAACTGTTTCAGAAGACTTTCATGTCTTGACCTTAAAAATGTTCATCTTTTTTTCTTTTTCAAAATGTGATTGCAGGAATGGGGGTAGAGTAATAAGTGGTGTCTTGGCATCTCCCCATCATCAGCAGAGGAGGCTTCTAGGGGCCCAGATAAGGAGTTTAAGGCACCAAGTGCCTAGATCTCCACTGTTTCCTTCACACAGACCATCAAAACCAGATGAACTAATGCACCTGTTTTATTGACAAGAAAACAGAGCTCCTGGGAAATCTGTAGGCCATGCAGGGGGTCAGTGATGGAGAGTTATCGAAAATTCAGCTCACTGGAGAACTTGGGAAATGATTGCCTTGTGATATTTTTAGCACAGAACCAGACATCCAGCCCTGGCTCCAGTAAGTCTTCATCAAGACTAGAGCATTGTTGTCAATTAGGATGATGTACTGGGGCTTTTTAGGACCATAATAAGTAAATTATTTACTGTTTTCAAAGGTTCCTCTTGGGCTGATGGCATAAGACATACTGCAGAGAGAACGCCTTTGCAGCAAGAGGCATGTTATGTCATACCATCGTCACAGGCATAGATAGAGGTGTTACTACACCCATTGTACAGATGAGAAAAGTGTGACTCCGGGAGGATGGGCCAGCTCTCTGGACCACCGGTGGTGAGAGCAGGAGCTGGGATTCCAAGGCAACCCCTTCCACCTACTTTGTCTGTTGAGGCCAAAAGGTGGGAAGGTGGGAAGGTGCCTCGCTTATGTTGTGTCCACACCCTCCCACCAGGGAGACAAGGCATTCATAACTCAGCCAGTGATTGATTTTTTTAACATAAACTTGAAGTATAACATATAGGATGAAAGTATACTAGTTTCAGGTGATTACGCCTGATGGTTTTTTACAAACTAAACACACTAGTATTGCCAGAACTCAAAATCAGGGAGCAGAACAATATCCACTCCTCCCTAGTCACTGCTCCCCACCATGCCCAATTTCATCATCCTGCTATTGAGCTCTATACAGATAAGGTTTCACCATACGTACTTCTTTCACTTTGAATTACTAAGAGTGGTTCATCATTTTTTTTTAAATGTAATTGTGGTTCCTTTGGGCTTCCCAGGTGGTGCTAGTGGTAAAGAACCCACCTGCCAATGCAAGAGACGTAAGAAACCTGGGTTCAGTCTCTGCATTGGGAAGATCCCCTGGAGAAGGAAATGGCAACCCACTCCAGTATTCTTGCCTGGAGAATCCCATGGACACAGGAGGCTGGCAGGCTACAGTTCAAAGGGTCACAAAGAGTCAGACACAACTGAAAGCGCTTTAGCATGTTCACACGTGGTTCCGTTATTCTCATGGCTGATTAGTATTCTACTATAAGAAGAGACTGGGGGCTTCCCAGGTAGCTCAGCTGGTAAAGAATCCACTCGCAATGCAGAAGACCTGAGTTTGATCCCTGGGTCAGGAAGATCCCCTGGGAAGGGCATGGCAACCCACTCCAGTATCCTTGCCTGGAGAATCCCATGGACACAGGAGCCTGGCAGGCTACAGTCCCTGGAGTCGCAAAGAATCAAACAGGACTGACCAACTGAGCACATGCAGCATGAGAGGAGACTACTAATCACCCATGAGAATGAAGGGACTTAGCGACAAAACACCACACACACCACACCACAGGAAGAGACCCAGCTTGTACGTGCACCCCACCACGGGTGGAGAGCAGAATTCCTGAAGCATCCAAGCACATGCATTTCGGTGAGCCTGTATATACCAGGGGAGGCTGTGGGCCATAGGTGCAGTCTCAGTAGACACTCCCAGTTTTCCAGAATGGCTGTGCCGGTTTACACACCCTCCTGAAGCCGTATGAGCGCTCCAGGTGCTCCACATCCTCACCAGCATCTACCACTACCTTATTTTCACTTCAGCCATTATTGTTGGCGTATAGCAAAGTCACATCATGGTGTTAATTTGAACTTCTCTGATACTTCTTGAAATTGAGCACTTTTTCATGTATTTATTGGTTATTTGAAAATTCAGTTTTGTAAACAATGATTCCTTTTAAAATTCATTTTTGTCAGAAAATATTTCTGAGAGTGGCTCCCACGCTGAAAGATGCTGTATTTCTCTTCCCACCTGGGTGATCATTTCTAAGCCTTGACATCTGGCAGTTCTGAGAATGGCTTCAAAGCCAGAGGGAGGAATCAAAGCCAGAGAGAGCAAGAAAGAAGCGTTGGGGGATGGCCCAGGCCACACTGGACATCCTCAGAGCTCTGGAGGCTCCGCAGCCATGGCAGGAACTTTCTCTGTGTGCTTTGGTGTTGCTGTGAAGTCATCAGTTAAAGCTCCCTCAGAAATTAGGAGAGATGGTTTATATTTCACATTGAGCGCTAAAGGCATACTCTGAACTCCAGCCCCTCTCACTTCCCTCGCTTCCTTTGGAGTTTGGGCTCTGGGTTGATTTCAGTGACTATGGAGGAATGAGGGAGAAACAGAGCTCTTTCCTCTCTTCAGCTCCTAAGTGGGCAGGGAACACACAGAATTGAGTTTGCTGACCAGGCTTATTAGCAGTCTGGACATTGAAGACCTAGTATGTGCCTGGAGCTTTGAAAGCTCTTACAAAAGCTCTTAAACCAACCCTGGCAGTGATTGTCAAACCTTAACAGCTCCAGATTTTCCTGTTGCAAAAGGCAAACCCATTTCCCGCCACTCAAAGAAAGAACTGCTGTCCCTCCAGCAGTGCTTAGTCGCTCAGTCATGTCCAACTCTTTGTGACCCCATGGACTGTAGCCCACCAAGTTTCCCTACCCACAGGGACTCTTCAGGCAAGAATACTAGAGTGGGTTGTCATGCCCGCCTCCAAGGGATCTTCCCAATCCAGAGACTGAGCCCTGGCTTCCCACATTGCAGGCAGATTCTTTACCATCTGAGCCGCAGGGAAGCCCGGCCCCCCATCAGACCCCGTCTCATTAACAGCCCTGCCCAAGCTCATCCTCACAGAGTGACCTGGATGGGGAAGAGAGAGTCAGAGGTGCCAAATGTCTGACACCTACTCTGTGCTGGCTACTGTGCCAAGTCCATTATACTTTCTAACTCATTTGACCCTCGTCATAAGCCTCTTGCCCTGTTCTCAGGGGGTTTACAGGAGCATGGGGAGCTAAGTCAGAAGCCTTGCCAGTTGAGAGCCATTTATTTCAATAGCATAAAACAGCTACAGAAGACACACCCCAAAGTAGCAAGTCAATTCATTCGTTTAATAGACAGTTTCTGGGCCATCCCCCTGTGACAGGCCCAGGCTGGGGGTTGGGGGCCCTAAGACAGATGTGTCAGGCTGATGTCTTTTAAATTCACCATCTCCTTGTAATTGTAATTTAACAGTGAATAAGGAGATAAAAGGGACAGGACAACTAAATGCAACGAATAATTCTTGGCTGGGCTGTTTTGCTAGAAAGGACATTTTGAAACTGTGGGTGATCCTTGAATGGGATTAATCCATGGCAGTAGTGCCACATAATCTGGTTTAATGCTGTACTGTGGTACATTCAGAATGACCCCATTGCCCATTTGTTAGGAAGTGCACACTAAAGTAATTAGGGGTGACTGGGCAGTGGGTTGACAACTTACTCTCAAATGGATCAGGAAAAAAGTTCTTTGTACCATACTCACAAACTTTCTGTAAGTTCATTGTTTTTAGAATAAATGTTGTTATTTTAAAATTTTAAAAATAATTTTATGCATTTCTTTATGGCTGTGCTGAATTCTTGTTGCTCTGAGGGCTTTTCTCTGGTTGTGTTTGGCGGGGGCTACCCTCTAGTTGCAGTGTGCCGGCTTCTCGTGGTGGCAGCTTCTCCTGTTGCGGAACACGGGCTCTAAGTGCTTGGCCTCTGCAGTTGCAACACACAGGCTGGGTTGTTTCAGCTCCTGGGCTCTGGAGCACAGGCTCAGTAGTTGTGGTGCATGAGCTTAGTTGCTCCATGGCATGTGGGATCTTCCTGGATTAGGGATTGAACGCATGTCTCCTGCAAGAGGATTCTTTACCACTGAGCCACTAGGGAAGCCCTAAAAAAAATTTTAAGGTAAAACAAAAATGAAATGGAAAGTCCTTGCCACATTTGCCTGGGTGAAGGAAGAGAGCGCTTCCATTCAAGGTGGCGCCCAGGCCTGTTCCACCAATACACCAAGGGCGGGGACCAGTTCCCTAGCTCCTGCTCTGCACCGCGCCCAGAGTGAGGCCCTGTGCTTTTGTCGTTTCCTTTCATCTTCTCCGGGAACCTGGGGGTTGTTGCTCCATTTTACAAGTGAAGAAACAAGCGCTCCCAGTGCCAGACAGAGGCACAGAGTTGGCAGGGTTGGAGCTTGAAATCAGGGACTTCGAATTCCTGGAGATCCCCCAGAGGGCATATGCCAGAAGAGGGGGCGTCTGATGGCCCTGAAGAATGAGAGAAGGGAGTATGGCTGGCAGGGTCCACGCTGAAATGGGCAGGTGTGAGAGCAGAAAAGGCGTCTTGGTGGCAGGGCAGCCCCTTTCAGTTTAGTTCAGTTCAGTTCTCAGATATGTTGACCCTGCGACCCCATGGACTGCAGCATGTCAGGCCTCCCTGTCCATCACCAACTCCCGGAGCCAACTCAAATGCATGTCCATTGAGTCGGTGATACCATCCAACCATCTTATCCTGTGTCGTCCCCTTCTCCTCCTATCTTCAATCTTTCCCAGCATCAGGGTCTTTTCAAATGAGTCAGCTTTTCGCACCAGGTGGCCAAAGTACTGGAGTTTCAGCTTCAGCATCAGTCCTTCCAATGAATATTTAGGACTGATTTCCTTTAGGATGGACTGGTTGCATCTCCTTGCAGTCCAAGCAACTCTGAAGTGTCTTCTCCAATACCACAGTTCAAAAGCATCAGTTCTTTGGTGCTCAGCTTTCTTGATAGTCCAACCCTCACATCCATACATGACCACTGGAAAATCTATAGATTGGCTAGACAGACCATTGTTGGCAAAGTAATGTCTGCTTTTTAATATGCTGTCTAGGTAGGTCATAACTTTTCTTCCAAGGAGCAAATGTGAAAATAAAAGATTTTCATGGCTGCAGTCACCATCAACAGTGATTTTGGGGCCCCCCAGAATTAAGTCTCTCACTGTTTCCCCATCTATTGCCCATGAAGTGATAGGACCAGATGCTGTGATCCTGGTTTTCTGAGTATTGAGTTTTAAGCCAATTTTTTCACTCTCCTCTCTCACTTTCATCAAGAGGCTCTTTAGTTCTTCACTTTCTGCCATGAGGGTGGTGTCATCCATATACCTGAGGTTATTGATATTTCTCCTGGCAATCTTGATTCCAGCTTGTGCTTCATCCACCCCAGCATTTCTCATGATGTACTCTGCATAGACGTTAAATAAGCAAGGTGACAATATATAGCCTTGATGTACTCCTTTCCCTTTTTTGAATCAACCTGTTGTTCCATGTCCAGTTCTAACTGTTGCTTCCTGACCTGCATACAGATTTCTCAAGAGGCAGGTCAGGTGGTCTGGTATTCCCATCTCTTTCAGAATTTTCCACGGTTTGTTGTGTCCACACAGTCAAAGGCTTTGGCATAGTTGATAAAGCAGAAATAGATGTTTTTCCGGAACTCTCTTGCTTTTTTTGATGATCCAGCGGATGTTGGCAATTTGATCTCTGGTTCCTCTGCCTTTTCTAAAACCATCTTTAACATCTGGAAGTTCACGGTTCACATATTGCTGAAGCCTGGCTTGGAGAATTTTGAGCATTACTTTACTAGCATGTGAGATGAGTGCAATTGTGTGGTATTAGCATTCTTTGGCATTGCCTTTCTTAGAGCTTGGAATGAAAATTGACCTTTTCCAGTCCTGAGGCCACTGCTGAGTTTTCCAAATTTGCTGGCATATTGAGTGCAGCACTTTCACAGCATCATCTTTTAGGATTTGAAATAGCTCAACTGGAATTCCATCACCTCCACTAGCTTTGTTCATAGTGATGCTTCCTAAGGCCCTAAGGCAGCCCCTTAGATGGGAGACCTAAGGACCTAAGGCCCTAAGGCAGACCTCATGGTGGGAGAAATGGGCATCGGTGACCTGAAAAGTGGTCGGAGCCAGAGTAAGAGTCTTCGGACTGGGTGAGCCTGGGAGGCAGGAGACTCTCTCCTTCTTCATACTTTAAGTGATCTTTCAATACTGCATGGTGTTTAAAGGAAGCAATGTGAAGCTCCACATACAAGCTTTTGTGCTGTGCTTGTCCAGACAAGCCTCTTTCCCTCTGAGCCTTAGTCTCCTTTTTTCAGAAGTAGATAGTGTCAACTATAAATGAAATAAACCCAACATAGCAAAGCGACAGAATAGAAGCTCAATAAATGTGGCTAAGAGATAAGACAATTTTCAGTTTCTAGCTGCCTGAGTCCAACTCTCAGCTTTGCCATTTACCAGCTGTGTGTCTTTGGACAAGTAACTTACCTGCTCTGTATTTCTATTTCTTCCTCCTTAAAATGGGGATGATAATAGCTCCTACCCAATTCCCACGTGAGTGGGTACAGTCGTGTCTGACTCTTTATGACCCCATGGACTGTCGGCTCCTCCATCATGGAATTCTCCAGGCGAGAATACTGGAGTAGATTGCCATTCCCTTCTCCAGGGTATCTTTGCAACCTAGAGATCGAACCCAGGTCTCCTGCATTTCAGGCAGATTCTTTACTCTGTGAGCCACCAGGGAAGTCTAAAGAGCACATGAGTTGAGACAGATAAAGAGCTTAGCACAGCACCTGGCCACATAACACATCTTCAGTAAACAGTAGCTACAACTGTATTTCATCTTTCCCTGTTGCCTGGTAAGTAAGCAGCAATTTCTCATTAAATAAGGACTTAAGGTTTTTTTCCTCCCTAACGTCCAGTGGCACAGGCAGCAAGCACAGGGTCTATAGGAACTAAAAGGCTATCATGGGAAGGTCAAGAGGTCAAAGATGGGACAATTCAGGTGGAGAGGCAGGGAAAGGGGTCCACAGAGGCCTAATTTTGGGGACAGTGCAAAGCTTAGATGGGAACCAGGTGGGGAAAGGGGGAAGAGAGCTGGGTGTAGGGGTGTTGCTAGCGGGGAGATAAGGACATCTTGAGGGGGCCACGCATGTTGACCATGTGACCACAGAACTCTGGGTGAGTGATCTGCTTTCTAGGCCTGGGAAAGAAGGGATGTCTGGGCCTCCCTGGTCAACCTAAAGAGTTTGTATGAGGATCGAAAGAGGATACAGAGGTGAGAGCATTTAAAACCACCAACACTCCACCCCGATATGCCACCAGGCAGCCTTGCCCCACATGAAGGACGGCTAGGAATGCTCTTGTGTGGGGCTCCCAATGCAGCAGTCAAGTCTGGCTTTGATTTTAAGGGTTCTTATCATTAACTCTGCAACTCCAATAAATGAAAATTTCTATAAAATGCACTCTCAACACTCCCCCATTCTTTCCATTCCTTGTGATATTATTCCCATCACAGCTCTTGTGTTAGTGCTTATCACTTACAGTTTTATTGTATCTTAGCATGTTATAGAATGCTTTTTAAACATCACATGTTCTATTGACCAAAAAAAAAGTGCTAAGAGGCAGCTGCAGGCTCTAGTGTGTTGCTGTGGGCTTGGGAAAACTAGGGCTGCACAAGCCACACGAGACAGCAAATGCCAGCATCCTCTGCATTCCTGATCCAGCTGAGTAGCATCATTCCCCTCTCTCCAGACCTCCCAGCCTGTGCTCTCTTATACCTCTATGCTTTTACCTGTTCTCTCTGCCTAGAACACGTCTCAACTCACATCACATAAAACTCCTATTCACCCTTCAGAACCCCATTTCAGGTATCCTCTCTTTAAAGCTTTTCAAACAATGGCCTGGCTTTTGTCCTTGTGCATGTAACAATTACTGCATATGTTACACTCTACGACAGTTACTCATGTATTTAAACCTCCAGACATCAAGCCTTCCTCCACTTTCAGGGCTGTCTTTGGCCTTGGCTTAACGCTGTCTGTCCTTGACTCTCAGTATCCCCAGAGTCCGATCAGAGGGCCTGGAAGAGAATAAGAGCTTCATAAGTGTGTCTGCAATAAACTTAGTTAAAGCTTGGTCCCATGTCCGGAGGTTCCATGGTGGATGACTTTTAGTTCATCAGTTTTTTCCAGAAATAGACATTAGAAGAAAATGCATTCCTCCACTGACTATCAAAGGAGATTATGAGGAGAAGTTTGAGGGTTTAAAGAGGTTCCAAATAGCCCCCGCCCACCTGTGTCTAAGAGGATACACCCTAGGCCGGCTGCTCTCACTTTTATCATGACCTGCAATGAGGAGTATGTTTTACATTGACACAGAATGAACACCTACATCGGAAAGAGCGCTTTCATGGAACAGTATTCACCCCTTACTATGGGCATGCCTCTCTGTTTCGTTCTTTTCTTTCCCTTTCTTTTCTTTATCGCTGGTCACCACCCAATGAATTGATTCCATGAGTCTTTAGGCTGTTGCACCCAGAGTTTGAAAAACACTGCTCTAAGCCTTCAGTTTCTCCTCATATGACCAGAGAAAGCTTCTCAGAGGAGCTCAGGGCCCCGAAGGGCAGCCCGGGGCAGGCGTCCGGGCCTGTGCATGGGGGGACGGGAGGGATGTGACGGCGGGCTCTCGCAGGACTCTAACCCTCCTCCGTCTCCTTGCAGCCGAGCCCCTGCCGCTGACGGACCTGTGCCGGAGACGCATCCGCCTGGCCCTGGGTCGACAGCGCCTGCAGGGCATCAGCTCCCTGCCCCTGCCTCAGTCTCTCAAGAACTATCTGCAGTACCAGTGAGCCGGGGGCAGCGGGGGCACCCACAGCCTGGGCCTGTCCCTTCTTGGTCACCCAGTACATCAGGAAGGAGTCTCCCTCCCCACCCCGGTTCGCCGGGACATTCAGTTCTTTGAAAGGCCAAGACGTCTTCCCCAGTTTGGAAACACAGTGTCTGTTGCCAAAAGGATTTGCTGCCTTGGAAGCTACCCTCCCAAGTCAGACACCTCTTTGGAAGCCAGGAAGAGCCCGGAGCCTGCGCTGGGTTGGAGATCCTGCCCCGCTGAGCAGGACACAGCGGCCACCGATATTGATCCGCGAGCCTGTTTCCTTACTCAAGAGAATGAATAAAACATTTGGGCAGGAGACTTTGTGTTGTGGCCCCGCTGCAGACAGGGCCCGGGGAAAATTGGCCTGCTCTGGGGAGAACTTTGCCCCTGAATAATGAATGGTGGAAGCAGCTTGATGCGTGCCCTTTGGGCCCCCGCCCCTCCCAGAGCAGCAGGATTGTCAGGACACTTTCGGACTCTCTGCCCCTTTGAAAGACTTGTGACCCAGGGATGCCCAGCTGTGGAATTGGCGAGCGGACAAAGCAGTGTTGAGACTCGTCCCGGCTTACCTCTCTGAATAGTGTTTACCTCCCCTCTCATGCGCTCCCCTTCCCCACCCTGACCCCCAGTCTCTGGATGCTCCGGGCACCTCTCTTCAGGGAAGCTGAGTCTGACAAATTCACCCCAGCGAATGAGTGTCTCCTTTATTATTGTTGTTATTTTAAGTAGCGATGCATTTTAAAAGAGGAGTGTGGTGAGGGCAGTACTTAGTCCACAGGTGCTAATGGGGGGCTTGGGGGCCTTGTACACCCGAGGGGGTGATGTCCTTGGCTGGGGAGCCTTCCCGGGGGGGCTGAGGGTCTCCAGGCAACTGTCCATTCAGGATGCAGCCTGGCTGCCACAAAGCTTTATTTGAACGAATTATTTTTTCACTTGAGGAGACTCACGCGAGTTTGCTTCTATTTCACGTGTGTGTGTGTCTGTGTGTGTGTGCGCGCGCGCGTGCATGAGTGACGTGCTGTGTATTTATCAGCTTGGGGCCACGGGGCAGCCTTGTAAGTGGAAGGGTGGACATGGGGCACGTTCTACACCGGCCTGGCCTGTCCTCCCTGGGGACCCATGCCGCTGCCACCGCAGCCGCCACACCACAGGGCATCTCTTGTGTTCCCAACACTCCCTGCCCAGACCCATTTTTAACTGGAAATTGTCGCAACAGTGGGACACCAGAGCCCCAGACGGCACTGCCTCCTGCCACCTTAATGTGAATTGACTGATGAATGAAGAGCGTTTCTAATAAAGTCTGTCGTTCAGTCCTTCAGCTGTTTATTCACTGCTCTTTGGGGAGGGGCTGGGAGAGCGTCTTCTGTCAGCTTAGCTGCCAAACCCTGAGAAGGCAGGCTGGTGCCTCCCTCTCCAAGCACGTCCCATCTCTTCTGTCTGGTTGAACCCATGTGAGCCCAGACTCTAGGCATTTTACAAAGGTCTGCCCCAGCCAAGAGAACGGGCCTGGAACTGGGGGCCATATAAGGCTAACTACCACTGTGGGAAAACAGGCCAAATTATGGATGCCAGCACTGTGATATCCATGGGATGGCTCTTCAAGGGGCACAGGGTGGAGCAGGATAAACCGAAGGGCCAACAGTTTCAAAGTGACCCAAAAGTGGGGTTGGATGCAACTTTGGCAGGACATGCCATCAACAAGGATTGCCAAAGGGTGAGTGTGTGGGTCAGCCAGGCTCAGAGTTGGAAGGAAGTCAGGAGCCAGTTCAGGCTGGGGTCTAGACCAGGACTGGTGCAGTATCCATTCAGCAGTAGAGGCCATCGACACCACTCTGCCAGCCTCTGAGGCCCATGAGCTCAAGCAGATCTGTTCCCAGTGGAGTCATTCATGGCACAGCCTAATGAAGGAAGAGGGAGCTCTTGAAGGGATTGGGGCAGATAGAGCCTGACGGGAGGGCTTCCTGGAAGAGGCACTCCACACCTGTTTCTTTAGGGAAGACAGCCCTGGTGAGGACAGACCGAAAGAGCCGGACGTGCTGCACCTACCCCCAGGGGTCGCGTCCCCTGGCACTCTGACCCCAGGCCAGGACTCAGCCTCAGGCAGGTCTGGGTTGCAGAAGGCAGGCGCTGCCTCAGGCTTTAAGGTCAGAGGCCTGGGTTTGAATCCAGATTTATATATGCTTTGACCTTGGATGAGTCACCCGCTTCTCTACACAATATATGGGCTGGACCAGGTTACTGGAGGGTAAGGACCCTTTTCTCAACTCATAAGTTCCCAGTTTCAGCACCAGCTCTCCAACTCGACTGTATCCTGCTCATGTAATTCCTTTCCCTCAGCAGTGCCCTCACAGTCCTCACTGCACGTTCTCCAGGATCACCCTCCCCAAAGAGCTCTGAGGTATTCTCTTACACAAAGCCCTCCTAAACCCACCCACCAAAGCCCATGTGCTCTGAGAGCCAGTTCCTTGTCTCCTGGGCTGACGATGCGTCTCCTGGCACCTGGGACCCCTGCCCAAGCACGTGAACTGGAGCCCCTCTCTGCCCTGTGACCTCATTTTCTTTTGGTCCATGAGCCTTGGAATGGTAGGGCCTGAGCTTACTCCTTCCCACACAGAGCTGGGACCAAACACATGGACTCAGCAAAGGCCTGGTGGCGGCTAGAGGGGTCTCATCTACAGTTAGGGTGCCCATGGAACCTGCAAGGAGAATCCAGGGAGGGGAGGCAGGCAAGTGGCAGGGAGGAATTCCTGGATCCTCTGGAACCTCACGCCTCTGACCCCCTGGCCATTCTGCAGGCATTGTTGGGCATCTGCATGCACCCAGCACTGCCTGGGGACAGGAGGGAGGTGTGGCTGTCTGATGGAGTTCACATCTTAAGGAAAAAGTGATGACGCAGAAGCAGAACAACTGTGAGATGACGTCAGAGGGAAAAGAGGAGCTGGGCCAAGGGCACCAGAATGGGGAGCAGAGGGATCCCATTGCTGAGGGCAACCAAGGAAGGCCTCTGGAGAGATGCTGAGTTCAGGAAAAACATAAGGGAGCCAAACAAGTGATAGAGAGTGGGTGGTGGGGCTCCTCTCGATGAGGGGAAATTTTGGCTGCCCCATTCTGCTCCAGGCGAGAGGTTCTGCACCACTGTGAGCTGAGCTGAGGTTGGGAGCCCCTGTTCTGTTCTCTGCCCCAGGTTCCCATTCAAATCACCTGTGTATGTGCGACACAAGTCCAGGCTTCCTTGTGTGTTGGTACCTCCTACACACACACTTGGACTTCTCTGGTGGCTTACTAGGAAACAATGTGCCTGCCAAGCAGGAGATGCGCATTTGATCCCTGGGTCAGGAAGATCTCCTGGAGAAGGAAATGGCAACCCAGTCCATTATTCTTGCCTGGGAATTCCATGGACAAAGGAGCCTGGCGGGCTACTGTCCCTGGGGTTGCAAGAGTTGGACATGACTTAGTTACTGAACAACCAACCAACCAACACACACACACACACACGCACACACACGACAGTCTTTCCCTGGTGGACACCCTGGGCACCTCCTTACCACCCAGGGCCAGTGTCCGTCATCACCCAGCCCCTGGCCTTCTTACCCCTGGCATATTCTCTGAGGTTCCTGACAGACTACTCAAACAGTCCTGCTAATCACTTTTTAATTGTCTGCAAAATAGCATATGGTGGCCCGGGTTCCCCACAGACCTGAGCCCTGCCGAGTGCCCTCCCATCAGTCCCACCATTCTCTCTTTACCCCCAGTGTCACATTCCCAATTTCTGGAGCCACCCCTCCTTCCCTTACTTTCTTCCCATCATTCATAGTAGCAGTTGGCTTCTTTAGCGGGGGGCTTTCTTTCACCAGGAAATGACGGTTTCATCACTCACGATGTCACAGCCAAAATGGTAGCAAGCGGCAGGTCGCAGAGTCACATGGCAACTGATCTGTGCCAGGACAGTTTTACCCGCTCCCCGGGACCTCGATCCAACATAAGTCACACCTGTGCCTCAGCAAAGGGACAAAAGAGCCTGCGCATTGCTCCCCAGGTCTGCAGTGAGGAGAGAGAATCTCCACTTTTAATCTAAAACACAGAGAGTTGGTCTGCTGTTCTCTAGTTCTGGGGGCCTGGGTCCCATTCCAGTCTGCAGATGGGTTTTGTCATCCTACTTAGAGTATGTGTGTGATTTAATGAAAGTGAGCCCAACTCAGAAAAAAACATCAAGTAATTGAACAGAAAATCCAGATTTCTGACCTCTTAAAAATTAGGAAAGTGTGGTAAGACCAAGCCCACATTCCTTGCTGGTGATGCTGGCAGAGGCTGAGTAGTGACCGCCGCTTGAGAAGGGGCCCCTGTTCTGTGATCCACCCCTCCCAAGACGCAGGGGACCTCTCACTGCCAATCTCCGTCCTGGGCGTTAACTGTCTGAGTCGGGGTCAAGGCATCTGCATTTGCCTCTCTGGACTATCCCCAGGACATACATCAGTGGGTAAACACACACACGCACACACACATGCACAATCAAACCAAGGGATGCTTCACAAAGGGCGTCTGCTGGTTCTGGACTTGACTTTGAAATATCCCACATGCTTAGCCACTGATGTCCAAAGAGCTCACAGGCGTCAGGGATCTCTCCCCAGACACCAGAGATGCCCTGAGCGTCTCTGGTTAGACAGTGAATTCCTTGAGGACCAATTCCTTGGGTCCTCCTGTTAATGAGCTGCATTATATGATTATACAAGCCTGGTTACATGTTAGAATCCCTTGAGGAATACTGTGAAAAGTCCCAGAACCCAGGTCCTTCCCCAGACCAATTAAATCAGGACTTCTTGGGGTGGTGTCCTAGCCTTGGTAGTTTTTAAAGCTCTCCAGGTGAGTCCAGGTTGCAGACAGGGCTGAGCCCACGGGATGAGGTGCTTGACTCCATCATCTCAGTGAAGACGGGGTGATGTTAGTGAGCATGTACAGTCTCCCCTTAGTATCCATGAGGGATTTGTTCCAGGATTCCCCAGAGATACCAAACGCCTCAGATGCTCAAGTTCCTTATGGTATAAGATGGCACAGTGAGGTTAGCCCTCCTATTTGCAGTTCCACATGAGCAGATTCAACCAACTGCAGATGGATCTGGTTAGTTGGCTTGCAGGCTAAAGAACTCCTGAATGCAAAGGGCCAACTGTGTGTTATAGAAGAGAAAAAAGCTGACCCAGCCTACCCAGCATTCTCCTAGAGGGGAATATTTTGAATGGCACTTGTCACCAGTGTGCTTAAGTCCAAAGCCAGGGAGTCCTCCTCCTTTTCCCTTCCTTTAGTGATGCTGACCCGGTTGTTCTCAAGAGCCAGGGAGGAAAGACCAGCCTGCTCTGCCCTGATGCTGCACAGTTCGTGATGGATTGATTCCAGCCCTACTTACCCTCCCTGTTCTGTGGGGCCCAAGGTATGTGCAGAATTTCTCAGAGAGTGTTGCCATGACCCATCGGAATAACTGAAGAATAACTAGTGTGGGACAGACTGAAGATGGTTTGGTTTTGAATGGAAGAATTTGAGATAGTGAGACCTGGCTGTAAGAACAGTGTGTTTCCTAATATTTAGAAACCTTACTTTCTTACACAAGTTGAAACATTTGGCCAATAACAGTGGTGCTCCCTCCACTTTCTTGATGGATTTGGGAGTGAATAAGCCAACTCTGGGGGGGTGACAGTGTCTTCACTTGTTTTTTCTACCCAGTAATTAGGGCTCTTTTGTTTGAGGAACCCTGGAGTTGCTGAGTGCCCAGCCCACCAGCCCATGTGGGGGGATTCAGGTACATGAGTCCTTTTTCTTCCAGCACAGAGGCCTCAGATACACTCCTTCCAAGCCTGGGGGTTTTTCCATTAAACAGGGATAATGTGTTGATCATTTGTTGCACAGGGATGGCATTAAAAGGAAAGCTTGCCATTCAGTCATCACTTTGAGTCGACAAATGGCTCTGTGTCAGGCCTTGTGCCAGACCCGAGGGGTGTCTTGCTCCTGCCACCCAGGGGCACCCCCCATACCCCAGCAGAGGGACTGAGATGCAAATGGGTGGATGCAAAGCCCAGTGCCTGCTGATGGTGTGATCAAGGGGCCCAGAGGAAAGAAGGCCCAGCAGAAGCAGTGCATAGAGGTGGGAAAGGGCTCAGAGTGTGATAGGGAGTGCTCAGGTGATAGAGGATGAGCTGAGGTGGGAGCAGGAGGCAGGGGTCAGTGATGCAGGATGAAGGCTCGTAAGCCACACTCAGGAATAAGGGCTTAGAAGGGGTCGGAGTTCCAGGAGGACACAGTCAACACACTCCAAAAGGAAGCTGGGACTTCCCTGGTGGAACAGTGGTAAGAATCCGTCTGCCACTGCAGGGGACACAGTTTTGATCCTGGGTCTGGGAAGATTCCACATGCCACAGAGCAACTAAACTCATGCACCACGACTTCTGAGCCCGAGTTCTAGAGTCCGAGGGCAGCAGCTACTGAAGCCTGTGTCCTCTAGAGCCTGTGCTTCACAGAGAAGCCACACAAGGAGAAGCCTGTGCATCACAACAAAGAGTGGACCCAGCTCACTGCAGCTAGAGAAAGCACCTGCAAAGCAACGAAGACCCAACATAGCGAAAAATAAATAATTTTTTTTAAGGAAGGATGAAGAGAGTTAATAGAAAGGCATGATACAGAGGTGGAGCAGGGTCGGGAAGCCAGCATTGAGAGTGAAGCACCCTGGGCTCTCATGGGTGGCTGGGGGAGATTGTTATGTCACTCAGTCTGGGTGGCTAAGAGAGGAAACAGTAACTGGAAAGGCTGTAACTATAAGAGAGCCAGCCCAGAGGAGCTATGGCCTTAGATGAAGGAACACTCTGTGCCAACCATAGTCTGGCAGGGAGAGAGCAAGGGCATTCATACTCTGACCCATCTCTTGTCCCTCCTCCAATCTCCATTAGTGTCTGCCCCTGGCTGAAGCCCTGAGGAGCATAGCAAACAAGGGGATCTGATTGGTCTTGTCCATAGAGGTCCTTTAGAGCAGGGCAGAGAAGGAAGAATGTGGATCTATGTGAATCCAGAGAACATTTCATAGACTTGATCCTATAGATCTAAAAAATTCTTTTTTCAAGCAAAATTGTAAAGATCCAAAAGCTTAGTGAAATAGATAAAAGCCAGTTTGTTCCAAATATATGTGTTGGAAGTGCTTGCAAAGTGCCCCCTCCCCTTCTGTGCCTCTCCCACCTGAACATCAAATGCTAAGCAGCTGAAGCATCTCCAAGGAGCCTTAGGCTACCATCAAAATTGTATTTTTCCCAAGTATAACGCAACCGTGTAACAGGAAGCAGCAGGTGCAGGGCCTGGACTAGATTTCTTAAATGTTGTTGCAGGAGCCAAGGCAGGCATGAAGCAGAAAAAATATTTAATTTATGCTTTTGTACAGCCTTCCTGGAGTGTCTGTGGAAAGGGGCTTAGCAAGCAGGCAAAAGTAGATGTGGGGAAATCAAGAGAAAGTCTGTTGGTCCCAAGAACCAAGAAGGCCTGAATGAAGACCTTGGGAATAGGTGTTTGGGAAGAGAAAGCTGATGCAAAAAGCCCATGTCCATGGGCTTGATGACTGGGTGCATGCCAGAGTTAGGTGGAGGAAGGCGTGAAGATACTCGCCATTCATCCATTCATCCATTAGAAAAATATGTATTAGGGCCTGCCATGTGCCGGGCCCTGCTGGTGGTGCTGAGGAAACCACAGTGAAGAATATGAATAAAAATCCCCACCCTGATGCAATTTATCATCTAGTAGGAAAGGAACACAAACAAGTAAGCTGGTGATGGTACCAAACAGGGAAGAGACATAGGGAGCAGATAGAGAAGTTGCTATAGCCGTGTGTTTTCAGATGTCTGCTGCAGCTAAGTCACTTCAGTCGTGTCCGACTCTGTGTGACCCCACAGATGGCAGCCCACCAGGCTCCACCATCCCTGGGATTCTCCAGGCAGAACACTGGAGTGGGTTGCCAGTTCCCTCTCCAATGCATGAAAGTGAAAAGTGAAAGTGAAGTCTCTCAGTTGTGTCCGACTCTTGGCAACCCCATGGACTGCAGCCTACCACGCTCCTCCATCCATGGGATTTTCCAGGCAAGAGTACTGGAGTGGGGTGCCATTGCCTTCTCCATTTCAGATGTCTATGGAGAAGGAAATGGCAACCCACTCCATTAGTTTTGCCTGGAGAATTCCATGGACAGAGGGGCCTGATGGGTAAAGTCCATGGGGTCACAAAGAGTTGGACACAACTGAGTGACTAACACTGCAGATGTCTAACAACCAGCTCTTTGGGGAAAAATTTTAAAGCCTGATTTGAAGTGTTTGCTGTTCTCCATAGTATAAATACTCCCACCACAGCCAATTTTAAGCTCCAGTATGATGTCCCTAAATGCAGAGTTGGGAAAAGATGATCAGTGGCCAACCATTGAATATTATTTCCGCCATATAGATACCTAAATGTCAGTTACCCACAGGGCAAAGATGCATGCTTGAACGTGCGTGCTCAGTCATGTCCAACTCTGTGACCCCATGGACTATAGCCTGCCAGGTTCCTCTGCCCATGGGATTTCCCAGGCAAGAATACTGAAGTGGTTTGCCATTTCCTTCTCCAGCGGATCTTTCCAACCTAGGGATCAAATCCATATCTCCTGCATTGGCAGGCAGATTCTTTACCACTAACGCCTCTTGGGAGCAGGGCAAAGTTGATAGTAATATAATTAAAAGTGATAAGTTTAGAGTTTTTATTACCTTTGTTTTTAATATAATTTTTCAAATTGCAAGTTTATATGATTGAATTTTTAATAATGTTGTAATCAATAACCAGCTTTCAAAATTCCTGAAATTTTAACCATCAGCTATTGCAGGCTAGTATGAGCTAGTTCCAGCATGCCACTGGTCTGCTAGGATTGGAATTACCCCAAAGCTATTCTGTGGTGCTTGAAAAGACTCTTGAGAGTCCCTTGGACAGCAAGGAGATAAACTAGTCAATCCTAAAGGAAATAAACCTTAAATATTCATGGAAGGACTGATGCTGAAGCTGAAGCTCCTGATGCCAAGAGCTGACTCATTGGAAAAACACCCTGATGCTGGGAAAGATTGAGGGCAGAAGGAGAAGGAGATGACAGAGGATGAGATGGCTGGATGGCATCACCGACTCCTCAATGGACATGAGTTTGGGCAAACTCCAGGAGTTGGTGATGGACAGGGAGGCCTGGCGTGCTGCGATTCATGGGATCACAATGAGTTGGACATGAGTTAGCAACTGAACAACATCAGTGCTATTCTGATCCACCAGGTGTGAGCATATTTGGACTGTCCTAAGATTAAAGTCGTCTCTGTGCTGAAATGCCCCTTGCAGAGTGGTAAGGAGAAGCTGGATTAGAGTAGACGAGAATGAGGAAGCCACGCCTGGATGAAGCCTCCCCAGCACTGACCCAGAGTCTGACCCCGCACAACCGGAAGTTTATGTATCTGGCCACTCCTGAACAACCACCTTGCACATAACATTTCCAGAAACTACACAAAATAGAAATACAAGATCGTAACAAAAATGCAAAGCACATCCAAGATAAAGGTTTATCCTGACCAAAGTTGGTTTGTTTCATAAGTTGACCTAAAAATCAAAAAATGATGCAGTTCATCATACTGACCAAGTAAAAGAGAAAAACCATTATCAGCTCAGATGTAAATGTAAAACATTTGCTAAAATGCCACCCTTGTTTATGATTTTAAAAGACTCAGAAAACTGGGAAGAGGGAAACAATCTTAATCCAGTAAGAGAAATCCACAAAACACCTACAGCTAATATCATGTTTAATGATAAATTATTGAATGCTTTCCTCTTACCCAACAAACAGGAAAGATTGCCCACTATTTCTATGCAACATTATTTTGGAAATCTAGGCAGTTCCATAAGACATGTATATGAAATTACAAAGTATTAAAAACTGGAAGAGAAGAAAAGAACCAGCATTTGCAGATGACGTTATTGTTTACATAAAACAGATCTATAGAAAACTAGAATTAATAAGATAATTTAGAAAGTTCATTGGATGGGCCTTAGAAAGCATCACGACGAACAAAGCTAGTGGAGGTGATGGAATTCCAGTAGAGCTGTTTCAAATCCTCAAAGATGATGCCATGAAAGTGCTGCACTCAATTTGCCAGCAAATCTGGAAAACTCAGCAGTGGCCACAGGACTGGAAAAGGTCAGTTTTCATCCCAATTCCAAAGAAAGGCAATGCCAAAGAATGCTCCAACTACCGCACAATTGCACTCATCTCACATGCTAGTAAAGTAATGCTCAAAATTCTCCAAGCCAGACTTCAGCAATATGTGAACCGTGAACTCCCTGATGTTCAAGCTGGTTTTAGAAAAGGCAGAGGAACCAGAGATCAAATTGCCAACATCCGCTGGATCATGGAAAAAGCAAGAGAGTTCCAGAAAAACATCTATTTCTGCTTTATTGATTATGCCAAAGCCTTTGACTGTGTGGATCACAGTAAACTGTGGAAAATTCTGAAAGAGATGGGAATACCAGACCACTTGACCTGCCTCTTGAGAAATCTGTATGCAGGTCAGGAAGCAACAGTTAGAACTGGACATGGAACAACAGACTGGTTCCAAATAGGAAAAGGAGTACGTCAAGGCTGTATATTGTCACCCTGCTTATTTAACTTATATGCAGAGTACATCATGAGAAATGCTGGACTGGAAGAAACACAAGCTGGAATCAAGATTGCTGGGAGAAATATCAATAATCTCAGATATGCAGATGACACCACCCTTATGGCAGAAAGTGAGGAGGAGCTAAAAAGCCTCTTGTTGAAAGTGAAAGAGGAGAGTGGAAAAGTTGGCTTGAAGCTCAACATTCAGAAAACGAAGATCATGGCATCTGGCCCCATCACTTCATGGGAAATAGATGGGGAAACAGTAGAAACAGTGTCAGACTTTGTTTTTTTGGGCTCCAAAATCACTGCAGATGGTGACTGCAGCCATGAAATTAAAAGGCGCTTACTCCTGGAAGAAAAGTTATGACCAACCTAGATAGTATATTCAAAAGCAGAGACATTACTTTGCCGACTAAGGTCCGTCTAGTCAAGGCTATGGTTTTTCCTGTGGTCATGTATGGATGTGAGAGTTGGACTGTGAAGAAGGCTGAGCGCCGAAGAATTGATGCTTTTGAACTGTGGTGTTGGAGAAGACTCTTGAGAGTCCCTTGGACTGCAAGGAGATCCAACCAGTCCATTCTGAAGGAGATCAACCCTGGGATTTCTTTGGAAGGAATGATGCTAAAACTGAAGCTCCAGTACTTTGGGCACCTTATGCGAAGAGTTGACTCATTGGAAAAGACCCTGATGCTGGGAGGGATTGGGGGCAGGAGGAGAAAGGGACGACCGAGGATGAGATGGCTGGATGGCATCACAGACTCAATGGACGTGAGTCTGAGTGAACTCCGGGAGTTGGTGATGGACAGGGAGGCCTGGCGTGCTGCGATTCATGGGGTCGCAAAGAGTCGGACACGACTGCACGACTGAACTGAACTGAACTGAACATATTAGCAACAGTTAGAAAATGAAATGTTAGCAATGTCATTTATAGTAACAAAAAATAAGAAAATCTGATGAAACAGGTGTAGGACCTCTACACTGGAAACTACAAAACAGTGTCCAGAGACATTGAAGAAGACCCAAATAAGTGGAGCAACATACCATGTTCACTGAAAGATTCAATGTTACTAAGATGTCAGTTCATCCCAAAATGACCTATAGAATCAATGCAGTGACAATAATAATTTTCTGAGTTGTGTTGTGGAAATTGACAAGTTAATTCAAAATTTAATTGGAAATGCAAAGGACATAAAATTGCTGTAAACAATCAAAACAAAACAAACAAACAAAAAAAGAATCTCCATACTGTTCTCCACAGTGGCTGTATCAACTTAAATTCCCAGCAACAGTGCAAGAAGTTTCCCTTTTCTCCACATCCTCTCCAGCATTTATTGTTTGTAGATGTTTAAAATGATAGCCATTCTGACCAGTGTAGGTGACACTTCGTTGTACTTTTGATTTGCATTTCTCAAATAGTAAGTTATATTTTGGCCACCAGATGCAAAGAACTGACTCATTGGAAAAGACCCTGATGCTGGGAAAGATTGATGGCAGGAAGAGAAGGGGGACGACAGAAGATGAGATGGTTGGATGGCATCATCACCTCCTTGATGGACATGAGTTTGAGCAAGCTCCAAGAGTTAGTGATGGACAGGGAAGCCTGGTGTGCTGCAGTCCATGGTATCACAAAGAGTTGGACATAACAGAGTGACTGAATGGAACTGAGCTGAGCATCTTTTTATGTGTTTGTTGGCTATCTGTATATCTTCTTAAAATAGATAGCAAATGGGAATTTGCAGTGTGACACAGGGAGTTCAACTCAATGCTCTGTGACAACCTAGAGGGCTGGGATGGAGAGGGAGATGAGAGGGGTTTCAGGAGAAAGGGGATGTAGGCATACCTGTGGCTTATTCATATTGATGTATGACAGAAACCAACACAATATTTTAAAGCAATTATCCTCCAATTAAAAAAAATCAAAAAAGGAAAAGAGTAGGAGGACTTATGTTATCAGATATTGAACCTCACTGTAAAGATATAAAAATTAGGATCATTTGATTTGTATAAGGATAAACAAATAGACCAATGAATAGAAAAGAATAGACCCTACTAATATGGTCAATGGATTGTGTTATTAAATTCAGTGGGTGTTGGGGGGAATTGTCTTTCCAATAAGTGTTGTTGGGTCAATTGCATATCCTTGTGGAAAAGTACACATCTTCCCTCTATCTAACGTCATAGACAAAAAATTCAGCTGAAAGTGATTATAGACCTAAACATGAAATGTAAAGCAACAACAAAAATTCTAGAAGAAAACCTAAGAAAAAAATCTTCATGTCCTTGGGGTAAGCAAGACTTCCTTAGCAGAGTAAATTAATTAATTAATTAAAGTCACTCAGTCGTGTCCGACTCTTTGTGACCCCATGGACTGTAGCCCACTAGGCTTCTCTGTCCAAGGATTCTCCAGGGAAGAATACTGGAGTGGATTGCCATTTCCTTCTCCAGGGAATCTTCCCGACCCAGGGATCGAACCCAGGTCTCCCACATTGGAGGCAGACGCTTTAACCTCTGAGCCAACTGCCTCTTTTCCTTAGCAGAGTACCCAATGCAATAATCATAAAGAAAAAGTCACATATATAGATCATCATTAACATTAATAACTTCTTCATCAAAAGACATATTAGAAAGTAAAAATGCAAGGACATAGCCTGAGAGAAAATGATTACCATATATATAACTGACCAAGAGAGCATTACTATTCCTTACAGCCTCGAACTAGAAACGACCCAAATGTCCATCAACAGGAAAAGAGATGAATATGTGGAGGCAATTTTCATACAATGGAAAAATACATCATGATTGTTTTGAAGAGGAATGGACCATTACTATACATAGCATGGGTGAATCTCATAACAATGTTGACTAAAGACACAAAAGAATACATAATTCCACCTAGGTGAGTTCAAGAACAGGCAAAAGTGAGCTCTGATTGTAGAAGTCAAAAGAGTTTTACTTTGGAGGGGGCTTTGTTATTGATCTTGGGGATACACATGAGGGAGCTGGCTGGGGTCCTAGAAAAGTTCCACATTTGTATCCAGGTGATGGTGACATGAATACATATGGCTATAGAAATTCATCAAGCTATATGGTTAGGATTCCTGTACTTCTTTTATGTATAGCATACCTAAATTCAACAAAAAAAAAAAAAAGGAGAAGAAGCAGTATCAATAATATTTCTGTTTTCAAAGTTATTTCTTTCCCACTAAAAATGCTTTGGATCCAATGCAGTATTTCCCTTGGCAGCAACCGGTAGAGCTATTGCATCTGAGAAGGTGGATGGTTCCACAGTAGGGGGAGAGAAAAAGACAAGAAAAGAAAGAAAATCGGGTGGAGAGATTTTTGAAGGTTTTGAAGAACAAAGAACCCCATTGTGAAAACATCTCCAGGGAGGAAGATGAAGACATCTCTGATGTCTTGAAGCGCTCATGGGAACACAGCATCTGTTGGGTTACTTCCCATATCAAGTAGCCTCCTGTAAAGCAAGTGTGGATGCCCGTAAGAGTCTGATTGCCCACAGGGGACATGTTCTAGAATTTCAGTTTTCCATCTAAAAATGCACATTCCTTTCCTGGATAACAGTCATGTTACACAACAGCTCCTGGGATTTTCACAGAGAGTCTAATAGAATATCACTACCCACAAGCTACAGAAAAAGCAAGTTGGTGTGGGTGTTTTCTTTTTGTAAACAGAGAAGATAAGCCCCCCTTTTTTTTTTCTTTTCTTAAGAAAAATCTCTTGGCAAGATGATCAATGTGTGGGCAGTCCTACATTCCTTCCCAGCCCCTCCAAGATTTTCTGATGAAGTTGCCAGGACTGGTTCTGAATTACTAGAAATTTGAAACAGAGACTGAAAATAACATGATTCATGCAGAAATACAAACAAATATTTCCAGATAAAATAGCCTGATGTCGGGGCTGGAGGCACAGGGAGTGGGTGGGGATCTATAGATGAAATAAGATAGGCAATGAGTTGAAAAATTTTGAAACTGAGTAATGGAAACATGAGAGTTTATTATACTGTTCATTCTACTCATTGTTTAAAATTGTCCATCATCATAATAATAATAAACGGATTCTCTGCAGGCAAGTTGACATGGAAGGATGGACATTTACATCTGAGCATGTGAGTTAATAATTAGTGAGATCCTGATTATTGAAATCAACTTGCCGTCTCCAACCAATATTTAAAAATGAAAATAAAATTCCCTCATTTGATCTCCAGATCACTAATAATTTCCCATCATCAGTGTTGTCTTCACTAACTGGACTCTAAACTTGGAGTTTAATAGCTTGTTGTTTTCATTTTTTGGATCACTAATGAACATATTTGATTTTTATGTGGTTTTTAAAAAACCTAGTTCCTTTAATTACTTTATCAAGTGTCCATATTTTTATGCACTGCAGCAGTTCATTCCTTTCTACTGCTGAGTAGTGAACACATTTGTTTATCCATTGGCCATTTATGGACATTTGAGTTGCTTCTAGATTGGGGCTATTACAAATAAAGCTGCTCTGAATGTTCCTGTGTGGGCATGTGCTTCCTTTTCTTTTGGGTAAATATCAAAGAGTAAAATGCTGGATCATATGGTAGGTGTATGTTTAGCTTTTAAAGAAATTGTCACATTGTTTGCTGTGTCATTTTGCCTTCCCAGTGTGTGAGAGTTCTACTTCCTTCCCAACCTTGATGAAGTGAAGAAGTGAAGTGAAGTCGCTCAGTCGTGTCCGACTATTTTCGACCCCATGGACTGTAGCCTACCAGGCTCCTCCCTCCATGGGATTCTCCAGGCAAGAGTACTGGAGTGGGGTGCCATTAGGATCCGTTGTTTTTGTTTTTTAATAAGTTCAGGTGTGAAGCGGTATTTCACTGAGTTTTGCATTTCCAGATACTTAATGGCTGATGCCGTTAAGTATCTTTTCATATGTTTGTTTACCATCCATGTGTCTTCTTTTTGGAAATGTCTGTTAAATCTTTTGCTTACTTTTAATTGGCTTTGTTTGAGTTTTATTATTAAATTTTGAGAGTTCTTTATATATTCTAGGTCTGATATCCTTTATCATCCGTATGTTTTCTTTTCTCCCAATGTGTAGCCTGTCTTTTCATTCTCTTAGTAGGGTCCTTTAAGAGCAGACATCTTTAATTTCAATGAAATCCAGATCATCCATTTGTTCTGTTATACACTGTGATTTTGGTGGGGTTTTTTGGCTATGCTGGGTCTTTGCTGAGGTGCATGGGGCTCTTCCGTGCTCTGCATGGGCTTTCTCTAGTTGTGGCAAGCGGGGGTATTCTCTGTTTGCAATGTGGGGACTCTCAGGTGTGTGCGGGCTAAGTAGCTGTGGCTCTCAGGCTTTAGAGCATGGGCTCTGTAGTCGTGGCATACCGGCTTAGTTGCTCCATGGTTCGTGGAATCTTAGTTCCCTGCCCAGAGATGGAACTTGTGTCCCCATACCAGCAGGTGGACCTTAAAATAGATCATCAGGGAAGTCCCTTTTTGGTGTCTTATTAAAGGAATTTTTGCTTTACCCCAGCCCAGAAGATTTTCTCCTTTGTTTTCTTCTAGAAGTTTTATAGTTTTAGGTTTTGTGTTTAGATTTTGGTTCACTTTGAGTTAATTTTTGTGTATTCTGTAAGATGTTGATCAAAGTTTCCCTATTGTACAGTGCTTAGTGCTTAGTTGCTCAGGCATGTCTGACCCTTTGCAACCCTTTGGACTGTAGCCTGCCAGGCTCCTCTGTCCATGGGATTTTTCAGGCAAAAATACTGGAGTGGGTTACCATTTCCTGCTCCAGGGGGTCTTCCTGACCCAGGGATTGAACCTGCATCTCCTGTCTCCTGCATTGCAGGGGAATTCTTTACCCACTGAGTCACTGCTGCTGCTGCTGCTGCTGCTAAGTCGCTTCAGTCGTGTCCGACTCTGTGTGACCCCACAGACGGCAGCCCACCAGGCTCCCCCGTCCCTGGGATTCTCCAGGCAAGAACACTGGAGTGGGTTGCCATTTCCTTCTCCAATGCATGAAAGTGAAAGTGAAGTCGCTCAGTCGTGTCCGACTCTTAGCAACCCCATGACTGTAGCCCACCAGGCTCCTCCGACCATGGGATTCTCCAGGCAAGAGTACTGGAGTGGGGTGCCATTGGGATACCTAAAGGTCCCAGCACCATTTGATAAAAAGACTATTCTTCACCTAATTGCCTTTGCATGTTTGTGAAAATTCAGTTGTCTCTATATGTGTTTAATTTTTCTGGACTTTATTCTATTCTACTGATCTACTTGTTTATTTTGATGCCAGTACTAAATAGTCTTGACTACTGCAGCTTTATACTGTCATGAAACCAGTTAGTATTAGTCCTCCAACTTTGTCCTTTATAAAATTTATTTTGACTATCCTAGGTCTTCTGTATTTACACACAAATTTTAGAAAGAATCAGCTTGTCAATTTCTCCCGAAAAGAAAATTTGCTTGGATTTCAATAGGGATTGCATTGAATTATAGATCAACATGGGAAGAATGGCTTTCTTAACAATATTGAGCTTTCCAATTCATGAAAAACATATATCTCTTGTTTCAGGTTATCTTTAATTTCTCTCAAAAGTGATTAGTAGTTTTAGCAGATAAGTCTTGCACAGATTCTATTAGATTTACCTCTTTTGTTGTTATTCATTTGCTAAGTCGTGTCCAACTTAGGGATTCACATCTGAGTATTTAATATATATTTAATATTTTTTGATGCTGTTAATGCATTTTTTAGAAGAGTGGATGTATGTATAACAGGTTCACTTTGCTGTAACCTGAAACTAACACACACTGTAAACCAACCATACTCCAATAAAAATTTTAAAAAATATTTCCTACTTTGGTCATTGGTTGTTCATTTCAGTTCAGTTGCTCAGTCATGTCCGACTCTTTGCGACCCCATGAATCACAGCACATCAGGCCTCCATGTCCATCACCAACTCCCAGAGTTCACTCAAACTCATGTCCATCGAGTCAGTGATATCATCCAGCCATATCATCCTCTGTCGTCCCCTTTTCCTCCTACCCCCAATCCCTCCCAGAATCAGGGTCTTTTCCAATGAGTCAACTCTTCGCATGAGGTGGCCAAAGTATTGGAGTTTCAGCTTTAACATCATTCCTTTCAAAGAACACCCAGGACTGATCTCCTTTAGGATGGACTGGTTGGATTGCCTTGCAGTCCAAGGGACTCTCAGGAGTCTTCTCCAACACCACAGTTTAAAAGCATCAATTATTCAGTGCTCAGCTTTCTTCACAGTCCAACTCTCACATCCATACATGACCACTGGAAAAATCATAGCCTTGACTAGACAGACCTTTGTTGGCCAAGTAATGTCTCTGCTTTTCAATATGCTGTCTAGGTTGGCCATAACTTTCCTTCCAAGGAGTAAGTGTCTTTTAATTTCAGGGCTGCAGTCACCATCTGCAGTTATTTTGGAGCCCCCCAAAATAGTTTGTGTTTGTTTGTGTTCTTGTATCCTGCAACACTGCTGCACTTAATTAGTTCCAATGTCTTTTTGTAACTTTCATCAGATTTTCTACATGCAGCCAGATATGTGACTTGCAAATAAGGACAGCTCTATTTCATTATCAGTCTGGATGCTTTTATTTCTTTTCCTTGCCTATTTCATTGGCTAACCCCACCAGCACAATGTTGAATAGAAGTAGTGAGAGCAGACATTCTGTTTTTGTTCCTGATTTTATGTACTCAGTCTTTCTTTTTAGCTAAGATGTTATCTCTAGTCTTTTCATAAATGTCCTTTAACAATTTGAAGAAGTTTCCTTTGAAGAAACTGCTATTTGCTGTGAGTTTTTACTCTGGAGTGGATGTTGGATTTTATCAAGTGTTTTTCTCCATATTTGAGATGATTATATGGTTTTTCTTTTTTAGTTCATTAATTTCATTGATCAGATGACACACATTAAACTGACCTTGCTCCTGGGATAAACTCACAAGAGATGTTTAACCTCTTTTTACACATTATTAGATTTGACTTGCTAACATTTTATTTTAAATTTTTGCATCTATTTAGTGACATATAGTCTGTAGCTTTCTTTCCTTGTAATGTCTTTTGTCTGTTTTTGGTGTCAGGGTAATACTGGCTTCTTAGAATAAGTTAGAAAGGATTCTCTCCAAACAAAAAAACAAAAAAAAAAAAAAGAAAGAAAGAAAGAAAGAAAGGATTCTCTCATTTTCTAGAAAAATTTGTATAGAATTGATGTAATTTCTTACTTAAATGTTACATAGAATTCATCAGTGAAGTCATCTAGCCCAGGATTTTTCTACTTGGCTAAAAAAGCAAGACTCAACTTTATAGTGCCTAAAAGAAATACTTTTTTTTTTTTTAATAGTAGCTCTTGTCCCATCTGTTCTGTGTTACTTTTATTCATTTTCTGTCTTATTTTGGATGAACCAAGTATTCTTTTTAATTTAAATTTATTTATTTTAATTGGAGGCTATTACTTTACAATATTGTGTTGGTTTTGCCATACCTCAACATGAATCCGCCACAGGTGTAACGTGTTCCCCATCCTGAACCTCTCTCCCTCCTCCCTTCCCATACCATCCCTCTGGGTCATCCCAGTGCATCAGCCCCAAGCATCCTGTATCCTGCATCAAACCTGAACTGGCGATTCATTTCTTATATGATATAATACATGTTTCACTGCCATTTTCCCAAATCATCCCACCCTCTTCCTCTCCCACAGAGTCCAAAAGACTGTTCTATATATCTGTGTCTCTTTTGCTCTCTCGCATACAGGGTTATTATTACCGTCTTTCTAAATTCCATATATATGGGTTAGTATACTGTATTGGTGTTTTTCTTTCTGGCTTACTTCACTCTGTATAATAGGCTCCAGTTTCATCCACCTCATTAGAACTGATTCAAATGTATTCTTTTTAATGGCTGAGTAATACTCCATTGTGTATATGCACCACAGCTTTCGTATCCATTCATCTGCTGATGGACATCTAGGTTGCTTCCATGTCCTGGCTCTTATAAACAGTGCTGCGATGAACATTGGGGTACACATGTCTCTTATTGTTTAGGGCTTCCCAGGTAGCTCAGTGGGTAAAGAATCCAGCTACTATGCAGGAGACACAGGAGACGTGACTTTGATCCTTGGGTCAAGAAGATCCCCTGGAATAGTGCCTTGCAACCCACTCTATTATTCTTGCCTGGAGAATCCCATGGATAGAGGCGCCTGGCAGGCTACAGCCCATGGGATCACAAAGAGTTGGACGTGACTGAAGCAACTGAGAACACGTGAGTATTACTTATGCTTCATTTTATCTCCTTTGTTGATTTATAAACTATAGCTCTTTGTTTTGTTAATGGTTGCTTTAAGGTTTATACCTCTTTATCATCTCATGTTATACCTTCAAGTGATATTTTACCACTATTCATGTTGTTTAAGAACCTTAGAGTCTATGCTTTCATTTCACCCATCATAGCCTTTTGCTTTTGTTGTCATATATTTTACTTGTATCTATAACCCCTACAAGCCATTGTGGGTTGTTGTTGTTGTTGTTATTGTTTTTAGACAGTCAATAATCCTTTCAATGAAATTTAAACAACTAGGAAAAAGTCTTATATACTTACCCTTTTAGTTACCATTTCCAGTTTTCTTCATAAAGATACATATCGGCATGTCTGAATTAGGATTACAGATTTTCATACTGACCATCAGTAGCAAATACCTCTTCTATCTTCCTTCTTTCCATTATTTATTACTTTGGGAGCTTTGACCCTCTTGAGGCGTCTTTCATCTGTGGTGTGTGATATCTCTCTCTGATTGTTATAAGATCATCATCTTCCAACTATGCTTTGGAATGTTCCAGAAAGACAGCCCATTCTCCCCTCTGTTGAAGAAAACTGTCCCATGAGCCTGCTGGTGAAATAAATAAGTGGAGTTTAATAATTTGGTGCAAATGAATTGAAATCCAAACAGAAGTTCAAGGGAATCATGAATGCCAAGGAAACTTCTCTTTCTTGAAGACAGACTGTTCTGTGACTTCCACAGGTCAGAGAGAAGTCAGAAGCCTAAGAAACTTGCAAGGATATTTGCAACCTAGTTTCTAACAAGATGGAAAGTTGAACACAGGATCCTTCCCCCTCATTGCTTCGCTCATAGTAGACACTCAATAAATACTCACTCACTTCTTTAATTAGATAGAAGAATAAAAAATTATTATTGGCCCTCATACACTTGAGTTTATGTGTTCTTCCTTCCAGATGTCAGTACTTTAAACCTTATTAGGGGACTTCCCTGGTGGTCCAGTGGTTAAGCATCCACCTGTCAATACAGGAGACAGGTTTGATCTCTCATCCAGGAAGATCCCACATGCCTCGGAGCGACTAAGCCTGCAGACCACAACCACTGAGGCTGCGTGCTCTAGAGCCCATGCTCCACAACAAGAGAAGCCACTGAAATGAGAAGCTCACAAACCCCAACAACAGAGGAGCCCCTGCTTGCCACAAGTAGAGAAAGCCTGCGTGCTGCAACAAAGACAACAGCAGCCAAAAATAAAAATAAATAATTTTTTAAAATAATAAATTTTAAAAATCTCATTGGTTGTTAAGAGATTGTAGACTTTGATCGTAAATCAGAGATGTAATGGGCAACTGTCATTCTTTCTGTCTGTTTAGCTTCCCAGGTGGTGCTAGCGGTAAAGAATCCACTTGGAATGCAGGAGACACAGGAGATGAAGGTCAGGAAGTCCTGGAGGAGGGCATAGCAACCCACTCCAGTATTCTTGCCTGAGAATCCCACGGACTGAAGAGCCTGGCGGATTACAGTCCATGGGGTTACAAAGAGTCGGACACGACTGAAGTGACTTAACACACATGCAACCCTTTGGAACTGAGTTTGGGGACCCACTACCAGGTGGGTTAGGCAGGCTGGACTAGGAGATCTTCCTTCCCATCTTCTTCTGCAGCAGAGACCATCCCAAACCACACTCTGTTGGGGTATATGACCGTTGGTCATATACTCCGTGGCACCTCATGGTTCTGAAGTTCATGATGTGAAGAAACAGGTCCCCAGGGGACCAACTCAGCAAGGGTGGCAGGAGTGGGTTGGGGAGTGGAGGAGCTCAGGCGGCAGCATGTAGGGCCCTGAAGTTCTGCTTCTCAGAGTGATCCAGGCATTATTCCTGACCTGAAGCCGCCTTGACTTGTTTTCTGACTCACCTGGAAATCCTATGAGTTATATAAATATATGTTTATTTATTTGGCTATGCCGGGTCTTAGTTACGGCACGTGGGATTAACTTTAGTTGCAGGATGTGAAGTCTTAGTTGCAGCATGTGGGATTTATTTCCTTGACCAGGAATTAAACCCCAGGTCCCCTGTCTTGGGAGCTTGGAGTCTCAGCCACTGGACCACCCGCGAAGTCCCTTCTGTGAGCTATTTAATATTCTCTAAACTTTGCTACATGGACAGAAGCACAGGTATCACCTGAGAGATTATCAGAAATGCAGACTCTCAGGCCCCACCACAGACCTACTGAATCTAAGTGTGCATTTTAACAAGATCCCCAGTGGCCTGAATTTGCATTAAAGTTATGAAACTAGCAAATTCCCAACTCCTGCATTAAAGGTATCCATGATTTGTGGTTAAGAATCTGCTGATGGGGGTGCACATTACTGGTGCCCCCCCTGTCTTTATCCATATATTTGAGAAGATTGGACTAGATGATTTCTAAGGCTCTTCCCATCATGACCTTCTGGAGTCTTTGAATTTTAAAAGCCTCTCCCTAAGGGGCTCACTCACTTTCAGCCCTGCCAATCCCTTTTCTACCTAAATCTCAATCTTGTTGCTTCCCCAAAAGTGCAGCTATTTATCTTGACATGTGTACAGTGCAAGCAGACATCCTTGCACCAGGCGCCACAGTTGTGGTTCAGTCTTGTTTTTCCCGTTTGCTCATTTGGATCTAAGTGCTTCAAAGTGCTTCATTTGGATCTAAGCGACAAGTTCTTAGAATTGACACAAAAAGCATGATCCATAAAAGGAAAAAATGATAACTTGAATTTACATACAATTTAAAACTTTTGCTCCTTGGAAGACTCTGTAGGGAAGATAAAAAGACAAGCTACAGGTATTTGCAAACCACATATTCAACAAGACTAGTAGCATTTATAATAGAATATATAAAGAACACTCAAAGCTCAACAGTTAAAAGAAAAAAAAATACAGTTCAGTTAGAAAATGGGCAAAAGGCATGAACAAACATTTCATTCATATACAAAGGGCAAATAAACACACGAAAAGGTGTTCAACATCACTAGCCACTAGGGAAGTACAAACGAAAACCAAAATAAAATATCACTGCACACCTATCAGAATGGGTAAAATAAAAATTAGGGACAACACCACTGGTGAGGATGTGGAGGAAAGGGGGCCCTTGTGCACTGTTGCTTGCGTGCTAAGTTGCTTCAGTAGGGTCCAAGTCTTTGCAACCCTATGGACTGTAGCCCTCCAGGCTCCTCTGTCCATGGGATTCTCCAGGCCAGAATATTGGAGTGGGTTGCCATTTCCTTCCCCAGGGAGTCTTCCCAACCCAGAGGTCAAACCTGTGTCTCGTAAATCTCCTGCATTGGCAAAACTAGCGGCACCATGTGCAGTTAGTAGAATGTAAATTGCTGTGGCCATCGTGGAATACAGTGTGCTGCTGCCGCTGCTGCTAAGTCATTTCAGTCGTGTCCGACTCTGTGTGACCCCATAGACGGCAGCCCACTAGGCTCCGCCACCCCTGGGATTCTCCAGGCAAGAACACTGGAGTGGGTTGCCATTTCCTTCTCCAATGAGTGAAAGTGAAAAGTGAAAGTGAAGTCGCTCAGTTGTGTCCAACTTTTGGCAACCCCATGGACTGCAGCCCACCAGGCTCCTCTGCCCATGGGATTTTCCAGGCAAGAGTACTGGAGTGGGGCACCATCGCCTTCTCTGAATACAGCGTGAAGGTTCTGCAAAAAATTAAAAAGTGGAAACAATCCAGATGTCCTTCAACAAATAAGTGGTTAAACAATCCGTGTCACATCCACACCATGGAATACTACTCAGCCATAAAAAGGGATGAACTATTGATCCATGTGACAACCTGGATGAATCTCCAGAGAATGTTGCTGAGTGAAAAAACCTATTCTAAAGGTTACACAGTGATTTCACTTATATAGCACTCTTGAGAGGAAAAAATTATAGAGATAGAGAACAGATGAATGGTTTCCAGGATTAAAGAGACAGGTTCAGTTCAGTTCAGTAGCTCAGTTGTGTCCGACTCTTTGGGACCCCATGAATCGCAGCACGCCAGGCCTCCCTGTCCAGCACCAACTCCCGGAGTTCACTCAGACTCACGTCCATTGAGTCCGTGATGCCATCCAGCCATCTCATCCTCGGTCATCCCCTTCTCCTCCTGTCCTCAATCCCTCCCAGCATCAGGGTCTTTTCCAATGAGTCAACTCTTTGTATGAGGTGGCCAAAGTACTGGAGCTTCAGCTTTAGCATCATTCCTTCCAAAGAAATCCCAGGGCCAATCTCCTTCAGAATGGACTGGTTGGATCTCCTTGCAGTCCAAGGGACTCTCAAGAGTCTTCTCCAACACCACAGTTCAAAAGCATCAATTCTTCGGCGCTCAGCTTTCTTCACAGTCCAACTCTCACATCTATACATGACCACAGGAAAAACCATAGCCTTGACTAGATGGACCTTAGTTGGCAAAGTAACGTCTCTGGTTTTGAATATACTATCTAGGTTGGTCATAACTTTTCTTCCAAGGAGTAAGCGTCTTTTAATTTCATGGCTGCAGTCACCATCTGCAGTGATTTTGGAGCCCAAAAAAATAAAGTCTGACACTGTTTCCCCTCTTTCCCCATCTATTTCCCATGAAGTGATGGGGCCAGATGCCATGATCTTCGTTTTCTGAATGTTGAGCTTTAAGCCAACTTTTTCACTCTCCTCTTTCATTTTCATCAAGAGGCTTTTTAGCTCCTCTTCACTTTCTGCCATAAGGGTGGTGTCATCGCATATCTAAGGTTATTGATATTTCTCCTGAAAATCTTGATTCCAGCTTGTGTTTCTTCCAGTCCAGTGTTTCTCATTGTGTACTCTGCATATAAGTTAAATAAGCAGAGTGACAATATACAGCCTTGATGTACTCCTTTTCCTATTTGGAACCAGTCTGTTGTTCCATGTCCAGTTCTAACTGTTGCTTCCTGACCTGTATACAGATTTCTCAAGAGGCAGGTCAGGTGGTCTGGTATTCCCATCTCTTTCAGAATTTTCCAGTTTATTGTGATCCACACAGTCAAAGGCTTTGGCATAGTCAATAAAGCAGAAATAGATGTTTTTCTGGAACTCTCTTGCTTTTTTGATGATCCAGCGGATGTTGGCAATTTGATCTGTGGCTCCTCTGCCTTTTCGAAAACCAGCTTGAACATCAGGGAGTTCACGGTTCGTGGTGGAAGGAAATTAGCGTACCTGAAAGTCACAGCAGCCCGGGTCCTGGGAGTGGTATTTGGTATCTTCACTATAGTAATGTCAGTCTCCCATTTGTGACCTTGTACTATCATTCTACAAAATATTACCACTGGGGAGAAGTGGGTAAAGGGTACTCAGGACCTCTCTGTATTATTTCTTACAAATGCATTTGAATCTATAATTATCTCAAAATGAGGTGTTTACTTAAAGTGTCCAGTTTAAAAAATAATATATGATCATGATACTTACAGGGAACCACAGTGGCCCGATCTTTATGTCTCCAACTCCTATCCTGAACCTTCCAACTTGCCTTTCCTGCTGCACAGAAATGATTGTGCTCTCTGCCCTCCCCTGCTGACTCTACTGCTTCACACTTCACCCCTGCAGCTGAGGCCCCACCTGCTTCTGGAAATTTCCTCCATATCCCCCATGCTTCTGGTGGAATCACGGATGCTTTTCAGATCCTGATTTCTTAAAGACACCTCCTCCATCACCAAAGGCTTAGAATTATTATCTTAGGGCTGGCCTGAGGCATGTGTGTGTAAATAAATGTGGAGGTTCCTTCATAGTTTAAAAATATCTCTTTCCTGTGTTTTAGGTGGATGCACTCTGAGTGTTCAGGTTTGTTTTTTTTTTTTAAGAATTTTTAAAAGATATTTTATTTGGTTATTTCTTTATTGGGCTGTGCCCGGCCTTAGTTGTGGCCTGCAGGGTGTTTCAGTTGCAGTATGTGGGATCTAATTCCCTGACCACAGATGGAACCCAGGTCCCCTGCACTGGGAGCATGGAGCCTTGGTCACTGGACCAGCAGGGAAGTCCCCACTCTGGGTGTTTTTAATTTTCCTTCTAGTGCGCCATATGCCTCTACCTAGGTGAGACCGCAGTGCATTCCGTCAGCTGTGGACATCTGAGTTTCTGGTACCATGTTTTCAATGTATTCACTGAGATCTTCATGGTAGATATAGATAGATAGCTCAGTGGCCTGCCATCCCCCACACACACTGCCCTGCCCTTTCCTATGGCTTTGCCAGCTCTGGTGTTTTGGGGAAGGTCAGGAGACAACTTCCAGCAGGCACAGTTGGCCCAAACTTTGAATTCCCCAAGTGACACACCTGCCTGTGTCAGGCGTGACTTCCTCCCGGCCTTTCTTGAAGCTATCTCCACCTGTGCTATCTCTCAGAGCAACAGGCTGCCTTTGGGGAACAGGATGTCCTACTTGGTTTTAAAGTTCTCATGAGTGTCTAGGCTTTGTCAAAAGAGCCAAGTCCAGGGACTTCCCTGGTAGTCCAGGGGTTAAGAATCCACCATCCAATATGTGAGATGCAGGTTCAACCCCTGGTCAGGGAAACAAGATCCCACGTGCTGAGGAGGCAACCAAGCCCATGCATCACCGCAAAAGAGCCCATATTCCCAATGAAGACCCAATGCAGCCAGAAATAAAAATAAATATTAAAAAAATCCAAGTCCTATTCTTCATCTTCTCCATGACTTGACATACTCTGTTACTCTTTAAAGATGAAGAGGCAGTTTTGGGGAGTCTCTGTCACTTAAAAATCACTCCCTGCTCTGTGTTCCTAGAGAAGGCAATGCGACCCACTCCAGTACTCTTCGCCTGGAAAATCCCATGGGTGGAGGAGCCTGGTAGGCTTCAGTCCATGGGGTCGCTAAGAGTTGGACACGACTGAGTGACTTCACTTTCACTCTTCACTTTCATGCATTGGAGAAGGACATGCCAACCTACTCCAGTGTTCTTGCCTGGAGAATCCCAGGGACGGGGAGCCTGGTGGGCCGCCGTCTATGGGGTCGCACAGAGTCGGACACGACTGAAGCGACTTAGCAGCAGCAGCAGCTCTGTGTTCCAGCCTCTTGATGCAGAAAAGACTTTCCATTGCGTCCCTGCTGGACATACAGTATTTTAGTACAAGGGCTCACCCTTCAGGCTTCCCCTCCTTACTGATTTCAAAACTTTATTCACTTCAACCACTGAAATTTACATCTGTCCACAACACTCAAGGGCAACAAAACCTCTGTGACAGCCCTCGATATCATGGATCTGAAGATTCAACTAACTGAGAATAACAAACATTCAAGAAAAAAATATATTCCAGAAAGTTTCTAAAGCAACATTTGGACTTGCCACATGCTAGCAACTATTTACATTCTATTTATAAGTATTTTCATAGCTTTTACATTGAACTTGAAACTATTTACATAGCATTTATGTTGTAAATGCTCCCTGGTGGCTCAGACGGTAAAGCGTCTGTCTACAATGTGGGAGACCTGGGTTCAATCCCTGGGTTGGGAAGATTCCCTGGAGAAGGAAATGGCAACCCACTCCAGTACTCTTGCCTAGAAAATTCCATGGACGGAGGAGCCTGGTGTAGGCTACTGTCCATGGGGTCGCAAAGAGTCGGACATGACTGAGTGACTTCACTATGTTGTATTAGATAGTATAAGTAATCTAGAGATGATTTAAGTACACGGGAGAATGTGCAGTAGGTTATATGTAAATATTATGCCATTTTATCAATACATAAAGGACTTGAGCATCCCCAGATATTGGTATCTCTAGAGGGCCCTGGAAACAATCCCCCCACCCCCACCGCCTCATTTGGACACTGAGAGACAACTGTACTTTCTTTTCTTTTGAAAGTGAAGTTGCTCAGTCGTGTCAGACTCGTTACAACCCCATGGACTGTAGCCTACTAGGCTCCTCTGTCCATGGGATTTTCCAGGCAAGAGTACTGGAATAGGTTGCCATTTCCTTCTCCAGAGGATCTTCCGACCCAGGGATTGAACCTGGGTCTCCCGCATTGTAGGCAGATGCTTTACCATCTGAGTCACCAGGGAAGTCTCTTTTCTTTTAACTCAAGTTTAATCAGGCTTTCAGCCCCCATTTAGTAGGACAGTGAGATACCCAACATAACTCATGTTTGGGGATACCCTCTCTTTTCCAGGGTCATGCAAGAAGCCAGTGGGATTTACACAGTCCTAAAAACTTGAGGAAATATCTCTGGACTTCAGGTCATCAGAGCCAGCAGTGAGATCCTCATGGTCCATGTTATCCATTTAAAATGGGTGAGGTCACCTCCTCCTGCCTGGCTTGGGTGCAGCATTTGCTCCCTGCTGCTCCCCAGAGTCACAGATAGAAAGGCCCCCTCTGATCTCTGTGTGCCTTCCCTCGGGACCACTGGCCTGAAAGTGCGGTGTCATCCTCACCTTGCATGCTCTCACCACCACTGGCTTCCCTTCCATCCCCTGAAGCCACCCACACCCAGACTCCAGCATCTGCTTGTCCCCCTCCTGGAGAGCCAAGCTTAACCTCCTCCATGTGGCTCTGTCCATCTGGTTCTGGGTCACTGGAGATATTCTGCTCCTCACTCTAGTATTCACCTTTGTGTGGAGGCCAAGAGCATCTTCCTACAAAGCCCCTGAGACTCTGCCCAACAGCTTCTCAAGGTGCAGGAGAGTGGGGTGCAGGAGAGTGGGGGGTCCAAGATGCAGGCCAGAAGTGCCCAGATGCTAACGCCCTGGGAGCAACTTCAACCAATGACGAATAGCCCTTGGCAAATAAAAGTCCACCAGCCCCTGACCAAACAGTGCTGTATCTCCCACGATCTCCCAGGTGTCTGAGGTGGGGGTAAGTGATTTCCCTCCAGCTCCTGCTTTACTCCCCAACCTGTGACTCTGGGGATTGCCTTCCAGACTGTCCCAAATCCTTGTTCTTGGGGCCTGCTTCTGGGGACCCTGACTGAAGACTCCTGGAAGTTTCTGTTCTGGGCTCTGAAACCCCCCAAAACACTGACATCTCCAGAGATAAGCAGCCCAGGCCCTATCTGCCCTTATCTGTTCAGAGAGGCAAGATAAGGGAGAAAAATGACCTCCTTCTTCAGAGGGTCTCCTGCTACAGAAAGGATATGAGAAATGAACAACCAATCCATTTTCTTGCTGTAGAACAATCACTCACGGCACGTTCAGCCTCCCCCCCCCCCCCCCACACCACGGAGGGATAAAGAAAGAAGAACAGTGAGACAATGCAGATAACCCAGACCTCAGAAGAATGTTTACACGTGTCGGGTGGGAATGGATACTAGGGGAGCACTTCATCTGCCATGTGTCTTATACTCACCGCCCCTGGTATTGGACTCAGGAATGTCATGATGTGCTCAAGCTGAAGGGCCCCCTGTCCCACCTTGGGAGGATCAGGCATTGGCCAGCAGAGCCTACTGTGCCGATACAGGGTCTCTAGGCCGCTAGGAGGGGACATTGACTACAGTGGGACTTAATTTGACAGGACTGAAGCTGGCTTCTCTGCCTTGGCTGAGTTTGTTTGTTTGTTTTATTATTACTCATTTATTTATTTTTATTTGGCCGCACTGGGTCTTAGTTGCTGCAGGCCAGATCTTTGGTCTTCCTTGTGGCATGCAGAATCTTTAGCTGTGGCATGTGAACTCTCAGTTGCAGCTTGTGGGATCTAGTTCCCTGATTGGGGATCAAACTTGGGCCCCCTGCACTGGAAGCGCAGAGTCTTAGCCTCTAGACCACCACTGAAGTCTACTGGCTGAACTTTATAAAACCACATACTCTAGCCCCACTTAGCCCTTCTAAGGAAAGTGTGGTTCAGAGAAGATGAAAATGGCCACTCACGGGACAATCAATAACAGAGCAGGGAACACCTGATTCACTGCCTACCTGAGTGACCCAGGAGTTACAGGGGTCACACACAGCAGAACTGGTAGGTCACACACAGACACCATTCTGTAATCCCTGGTGGCTCAGACAATAAAGAATCTGCCTGCAGTGTGGGAGACCTGGGTTCGATCCCTGGGTTGGGAAGATCTCCTAGAGGAAGAAATGGCAACCCACTCCAGTACTCTTGCCTGGAGAATTCCACGGACAGAGGAGCCTGGTGGACTACAGTCCATGATGGGTCGCAAAGAGTCAGACATGATTGAATGACTTTCACTTTCACTTTCATTCTGTAATCAGATCAGCAAGGGCCAAAGTCACTGAGTTTGGGGACTCAGAGTCTTCTCGGTGCCACTATTGGTGGCTGTCCCCTTATCCTGGCCTCCCCGCCTGTTTCTTGTATAAGACAGCCTGGCAGGGCTGGAAGTCTCTGCTGAGACAAAGTGTAGGCTGTGTTTGGTTGAGCAACTTCTCAAAAACAGTCTGTGTGGAGTGTGCCTTCCCTGGCTTTCCCCTTCTAAAGACCAAGAGCTTGCAAATACTGCAATGTGAACCATGCATTAAAATTTTATACACTAATATATATTTTACTGAACTTTTTAATAACCCAAGGAGAAATGATATTAAATAATTCAATATGGTGTTGGCCCCCAGCTGAACTATGCTACAAGTAACCATGTATAAAATATGACACTCATATTGCATACCTTAATAGAATAAATGTTTATCTTGATAATAAGCCATTTGAATTTGAGTAATATGGGAGTTACAGTTGCCATGGCAGGGTCTTGTTAAGGTTTTACACGAGACGTCAACGGTAACAGCAACATAAATGCATGCGTTCACCTTTTGCTGTTTATAAGTGAACCAAGTGGACAGTGAATGGCTTATTCATCAATAAAATTTTAAATGCCATTTATGAAGCAATTGAATGACTGAAGAAGTGTGTCGCCAGTGATGTATGTTCTTTCTCGGAGCCAGCTTCAGATTTTACAGAAAGTTCAGTGTGAGGATGGAGGGTCCTCCCCCCCCACCCAACAGGAAGGCCATTGTCAGAAGAAGGCAACTCGGCACACAGTAGGTGCTCAGGAAATTCTCATCAGACGACTCTTTAAACAACAGCCTTAAGAAGAAAAATTTTAGAATCTGAGTGGTTTCCAAACCTGGCAATGTATCAGAACCACCTGGACTTTGCATTAGAAATACAGATTTCTAAGCCCCACCCAGACACCGAGTCAGACTCTCCAGATCTGCAGCCCAGAAATCCCATCCCAAGACCACGGTAAATTTGCCTTTCATTACATTTCTGTAAGATTTTTAGGCAGAAGATCTTAGAGTTGGAAGAAACCCTGGAGATGACCTAATCCTACCCTTAAAATCACAGAGCAAGTTTGTGGGAAAACTGGGACCCAAATCCAGTCTTCTGGCTCATATGCCAAAGTTCTGAAATTCTTTCCAGTAAGACTGGGCCTCCTAACTGGGGCATGTGTCCACGGGTTGAATTAGTTAGAGCTCTGTGGGTTACAAGTGGAAGAAACCTAATGCAAGCTGGTTTAACCCCCAGATTATACAGCTTCAGGTATAGCTAGATCCAGGGACTTACCCGGCCCATTGGGACTTCTCCTCTTTCTATGTTTGAATTCTGCTATGCTTTGGGTTGATTCATTCCCTAGTTTTTCTGTGCTGCTGCGGCTGCTGCTGCTGCTAAGTTGCTTCAGTCATGTCTGACTCTGTGCGACCCCATAGAGGGCAGCCCATGAGGCTCCCCCGTCCTTGGGATTCTCCAGGCAAGAACACTGGAGTGGGTTACCATTACTAGACTCCAAAGTTTCCAGGCTGTCTCCCAGCAGTTTAGCCATTCTAGCAAGAACAGGCCTTCTCATCCTGAGATAGGAGATAGATGGGTCCCATGCTGAACAATTTCAGAACTGTTATGGACAGAAACTCCATAATAGCAGAAACTCCATAAAAGCAGGATGATGGAGACTGGGTCCTGCTCAGATGAGATAAAGACCACATATTCCTTATTCTCAAAGTCAAGGAGACTTTTTCAACTACACATGCACAGAAAGGCTTCTTAGGGGTCAAAAAGGGAGGGGGCATTGCCTCACAGTAAGTCAACTACCCCTAAGCCTCGTTGCTAGAATTCATCCTGGCTAAGAAACACACACACACACACACACACACACACACACACACGTGGTGGGAGGATCTTGAGATAAACCCAACATGGACTCAGAACCAGGCAAATCAAACTGACTGGCCAAAGAGGATCCGGAAGAAATGCCCCATTAAAGTGATTCAAGCTACCACGAGGGTGCGATTCTCTGAATCTGCCAGTGTCTAATTGCACGTACTCTACTTTTTCCTCCTAATAAACACATTGCTTGTTTCTCTACTTTCTGTCTTTGTCAGAATTCTTTTCTGCAAACCCAAGAAGCCAGGGCCTCGTCCCTGACCACTGGTCTAGCGGCTAGGATTCAGTGCTCTCACTGCAACAGCCCAACCTCAGTCTCCGGCCAGGTAGTGATGTCACGCTTTTAGCCGCTGCAGGCCGAGGCCGCGGGACATCCATCCCAGCAGCGGAAGCGGAAGTCCTGAGACTGACGCAGATTGGTTCCGCATGGGTCACGTGTTCACTGCTGAGTAACCACTGGGCTCAGAGGAAGGAAATTTGATTTAGGAGGTCTCGCCCCCAGGACAGAGGGCAGCATCTGACTGTGGACCGAGAATGGGGAAGGATGGTTCTCTCAGAGAGAAACTGAGTCATCAATACCAGAAAGGGAGGAAGACAGAAAAATAGCAGAATGGCTGTCTCCACACGGAGACTGCGCTGGCAGGATGTGGAGTCATAGGGAAACTCAGACCTCTTTTTGCAGCTCCTGTTTTACTCACGGAAAGAAGTTTAACACACAACGTTACGTTACAACAAGCCCAGAAGTAGAGTGCAAAATTCTCATGAATTTTTAAGATGTAACGGGTAGCGTAAAGGAGCCCTGGAGCTGGTAGCAGGCGGTACAGGCTCACCCCAACTCCCAGGAGCCCCAGGCAGGCCTCAGTGGATCCGCTCGCTGGTGGAGTCTGGGTGGGGCGGGGGAGGCTGAACTACAGGGTCTGGTCCTGATATGTGACTTTGAATTATTCCTTATTTGTTCTCATGATAAATCTAGTATCTCCCCATCCTGGTTATAACCACTCCATGGCAGTGCCTGTTCCTTCTCTCTCCTTGGCTGTGGGGAACAGATCTCCCTTTGGGTAAAAGAATTTCCGGGGGACTTCCTGGATTGTCCAGTGGTTAAGAATCCACCTCCCAGTGCAGGGGACACAGATTCGACCCCTGGTTAGGGAACTAAGATCCTACATGCCGCGGGGCAACTAAGACCCAACACAGCCAAATAAATAAATAATTAAAAAAAAAAAAAATCCAGAAACCACTCCCACCTCTAGCCTCAGATACTTTGCCTAGACTGAGTCCCACAAGGGCAGAATGGGGTGCCCCAAGTGTGAGCTGAGGAGAACTAGAGGTTGAAAGTGTAACCCTGCCCCACCAGGCAGGATGTGCAGTGTAGCTGTGCAATGAAGCTCCTGGCTTCCCTTGCTCTTACTTTGGCATCTGAGCTGGAGAACATGGGTGTGATGCCATCTACTCAAGCCACGAGGTGCCAGACCCTGATCTTGGATACTGAGCTATTAAAGATTAATACAACAGTATCTTTGTTCTCAAACCGACCCCCTCCAAACTCCCACTAGTCTGAGAGCTTTCTTTCTTTCTTTCTTTCTTTCTTTTTTTTTTTTGCCAGAAAGCTGGGCAGGTTCTTAAGTGTCAGTATCTCCAGGTACAGTTGTGCAGGTTGAGCACTGCACCAAGGCCCCAACTGAAAGGCAGTGGGGCTGACGTCCAGTCAACACTCCTCTTGCTTATTTATGAATCCTGACCCAGGCTGTGTCTGCCTGGAGGAGAAGGCACAAAACCACCCCATGGGCTAGCAACAGCCCTCAGGGGACCATGTTCCCAAGACCTGAATCAGAGCTGAGGAGGAAGCTGGACAGCAGCCCATGGGGAACCTTGAGGTGCTAGCCCAAAGGATGGGATCTCCAAACTCAGCAGCAGGGAGAGGAGAGAGCAATTTTGTGTCAGTGAAAAAGGCAGAAGCCTTAGTCAGAAGCCAGAAAGAGCCTGGAAACCAAGACACATGAAGTCAAAGGAGGTGGGGGGGTAGGGTGCAGGGCGTGGGGCAATCTACCCAGGAGGGGCAGGAAGACTACCCACTGGCTCTCTGCCCTATGCTGGGCCCTCTCGTGCCCTGCTCAGTGCTTCAGGGATTGCCTTCCCAGCCCCTCCTACCCTCTGGCTGCTGGGCAATGCTCTGCACAAACTCCAGCCCTGGCCGCAGGCCCTTCCCTTCATCTCCACCAGCCCCACTGTTTCAGAACTCAATCCAGGGGCACCTGGCCGAGGGCAGCGTTTCTAGCTCACAGCAGATAGGACATCTCTCCCCTGGTCCCCATGGTCCCCCGTGCTTCCCTATAGCAACAGACAGGCAGCGTTGTTGTAAATTGTAAACGGACGAATCTGTCAGTCCCCTCCCCACCACCCAGCAGGGGAGAGAGGCCTAGTTTCTTTGAGGAGAGTCTGAATGGCAAGATTTCTCAGCAAAGCTGTCTGTCAATAAATTTTAGATTTCAGAAACTGCCATGGAATGCAGAATTGTCACAGTCCCCACCTCAAACATTTTCATCACACAAAAAGCTCCATTTACTGCTTTGGAGTTTTCAGCACATGCACCATCAAGAAGCACAGAGGAACTTGTAAGGAAAGATGCCAGTCACCCTCCCGGGCTCCTAATGAGGCCACTCTGAATTCTTCCAGCTGCTCTGCTGGTGGTTCAGTCTGTATCTCAAGACAGTATGACTTTAACATGCTTTCTAGAATGATCAATTTTAGGTATGGTCTATTAATCAGCTTCCTGATTAATCTGACTTCAGATTAATCTCATATGCATTACTTGCAATTGCTCATATGCATTCCTTGTTTGGATGACTATAAAAGTATAAATACTACCTTTATATTTCTATTCTAAACCCATCATCCTTCCCCACTGCCTTTTGACTTTCCCTTGGTGAGATGAAAAATATTAATTTCCCTCTCTATTCCTTCCTCCCAGCCCTGCTAAGCTTTACTTTATTTTTTCAAGATTGATGTTCTGTTCCACAACTATTAATAAGGTTTCTGTTCTTTCTTTACAGGCCGAGTCTAAAAATTGAAAATGGAGGAGCAGTTTTTGCATGACTATAATTAGGCCAGTACTGATGGTGGTTCAGCCAGTCACTGTAACAACATACTATGAGCACGCTGTCTTTCCTGTAAGCCTTCTGTTTGTCCTGGAATTTCTGCTTGCCTTTCTTTTCTTTGTACTATCTGTCTATTTCATAGCCTCACTTTTATTTCCAAACTTTCGTTCATAACAGATACTCTAATGAGCAGAGAATCATGCTGAAAAGATTTAATCACTAACCAACCCAATTTAATTCACTATATGAGGATGATTCAGAGCATATGGTGGCCAGAATGTACAAAGCACTAGCCCCCAAAGCCAGGGGCAGATGGTAGAAGCCCCTCTGTTGCGCCAGGTATTAACTCCTGGAGTCTGGATCTGCATCATAGTAAGGTCCAGTTGCCAGGAAGAGGCTGGGCAGGGAAGAAGGGTGGCTCACGTTAGCTGCTATTTAACAACCAATTCAGAAGTACTTAAACTGGCACATCCTGGCTAAACATCAGGCCTGCCAACGAGTCATTTTCCCCTAAGTCCTCCAGCCCTCAGTTTAATCTGCACTGGCTACTTCTGACATGCCCTGCCCAGCTGTGCTACAAAGGATCCCCTGTGACCCAAATCCCACATCTCCTTTCTTGGCTGACCCCCATGTTTTGCTGAATATAAAGCCCAGTGTTGTCATATGATATTCAATTCAGGGGACGATATTAAACACATTTAACCATCAACTAATTCAGAAATTTTGGTTAATCAGTATCTTATTACAAAGTCACAAAAAGATTTTGCTGCTTGAAAATCTTGCTTCTATAAATTGACATCAGTGAACCACAGTTGAAGAATTATTGTATTTTCAATAGTTTGAAAACTAGCAAACAAGCGAGAGGTTCTCGGGGCTTCCCTGGAAGTCCGGTGGTTAAGACTCCCCACTTGCACTGCAGGGGGTGCAGGTTCGATCCCTGATCAGAGAACTAAGCAGGGATCTGTGTGCTGTGTGGCATGGCCAAAAGAAAAAAAGAGAGAGAGAGAGAGAGAGAAAGGGGTTCTCAGCAGTCCAACCATAGGTGGAAACTCTCATCCTTCTCTCAGGATGCCTCACCTACTAGGAGTGAGGCAGCTCTATCCAGTACATCAGCAACACCATTTTCAATCTGGATATCAAATACCAGGAGATGATTAACTATGTTCTTGCTATTGAACTAAAAACTAAAGTGCAAGCAGAAGTTCTAAAATGGCCTTTCTGCATTCCAGCGGATTGTCTTACACCATCCTTGAGTGCCCAGCTCCTACTTTAGGCGCCAATGCTTTATTAACAAGCATTTACTGAATGTCTTACATGGTCCAGTTTCCCATCCTCTGGGAACTCGCTGTTTCGAAGAGAATATAGGCCAGAGAACAGACCATTATAACACAGTGATCAGTGATGTGACAAAGGGAACACAAATAACTGTGGGAGCACTACAGAGGAACTTCACCCAGAGAAGGAAAGCATAAACAGCTGTTTAGGTGGATGTACAGATAAGTGGTTGGATGGGTAGATGGATGAATGGATGAATTGATAGGTAGGTTGATAGTGGGCAAATAGGTGGATGGATGGAGGAGTGAGAAGATGAATGGGTTGATTGGTGGGTGGGTCTATGAATGCACGTACGGGTGAGGTGACATCACAGAGTTGAGTGGGGATGAAAATGCAGTCCTGATTCTTCTAGAGTGTAAATACCTGAAAGTCAAGGCAGCCCCCTCAACCTAGTCATCTCTGTATTCCAGGGCCTCACACAGGCCTGATACATGATAAGTATTCCAGAAATGTTTGGCAAGTACGTGACTCCATTAGAATTAATAACAGCAGCTGTTCAAAGAGTTCACCCAAATCTCATCCCCTTTTTGGCCTCAGTTTCCTGTGTAAATTAGATATGAAGAGATCTGCCACAGGAATTTCTAATGTTATTGGTGCTAGAGAAGGGAGAATGGGCTTGGGGACCTGTTTTTGATCCACCACGTGACAGACCTCAGGCCACCAGCATCTCTTACTTCACCCACTTTAACCCCCCACATCTTTGCCCTCTCTGAAGCACTTCACACACATTATCTTATTCAACACTGAGACAAGTGTTTTTATAATGATGCCTCTTGAACAGAGGAGGTGACTGAGGCTCCGAGAGGGTAAGAAACTCTGAAGTTGGGTCCATTGATGTTGAAATCCTGGCTCTACTACATAAACTTGGGCAAGTCACTTCACCTCTTGCTGCTGCTGCTAAGTCACTTCAGTCGTGTCCGACTCTGTACGACCCCATAGAGAGCAGCCCACCAGGCTCCCCTGTCCCTGAGCTTCTCCAGGCAAGAACACTGGAGTGAGTTGCCATTGCCTTCTCCAATGCATGAAAGTGAAAAGTGAAAGTGAAGTCACTCAGCCGTGTCCGACTCTTAGCGACCCCACGGACTGCAGCCTACCAGGCTCTGCCACCCATGGGATTTTCCAAGAGTACTGGAGTGGAGTGCCATTGCCTTCTCCGCTGCTTAGGCTATGGTGCTTCAATTATATGTGAGGAAGATTTCAGTAACACATTTAGAAACTTGCAATGTTTAGAATAACTAAAATAATCAATGAGCTTCTGTACCTACCCCAGCCCTAAGGTAATGGCGTTCACCAGTCGTTTGAAAACAAGTTTCTCTATTCTGTTGGCTAAGCCATCTCTTATGAGACCCTTTTGTGCTGTTTCTTTCCCCCGCTTGCCCCCTGGTGGTAAGTATAGGCACAACAGGTTCAGTATCTCACCAGCGTTCCGTGTAAGCCTGCCCCGCTCGCAGCTGCTGCCAGATGCCGTCTACTGTTAACACTGCCGCTCAGGAAAGGAGTTTGTGCCACGGAAAGATTCAATGTCCCTTGCCTGAATCTCACTCCCGGATTTGGTCCCTCACTGGCTGTGGGACCTTGGGCGTATCGTTTAACTTCCCCGAACGTTCGTTTCCGCATCAACAGAATGGGTACTACACCTACCTCAGCGAGTTTTCCTGATGAATAAGATAACTGAGGCACAACTCCTAACAAAAGGTAGATGTGCCATAAAATTTAGCTCGTCTTCTAATAAAATGAAAAAGTTAAATAGCATGATTGAATTATCACAAACTCGCTTACTGATTTCATGGCAGAATAATGGGCCACAGGGCAGGGCAGTTTTGAGAACAGGGGAAGGAGGGAAAAGGAGATTGTTAGGAAAACTCAGGGCTTCGAGCACAGGTGGGGAATGTAGGTGCAGAGTGGGGAAGACATTCAAGATCCAGCCAGCGACCTTGAGACGTGACCTCTGCTTGTGTTTTTAGGACACAGGCATGTGAAATTCACAGGACACAGCAGAATCCAAGACATGAATAGCAGCAAGTGTTCCAAGAAGGAATATGGGCCAGGCCAATCATGGAGGGCTCCTTGGAGACGGGGATCTTTAAGCTGGGATGGGATTTGGAGAATAAAGAAGGGCTCTAGGGGTATTCCAAATCAGGCAGGGGAGAAAGGATGAAACAGAGCAAAGGGTCCAGCATCTTCATGGAGGAGACCAGCAAGAGAGAAGACAGGAGCGCGAGGTCAGATCAGACCGCCCTGGGGCCAGGAGCTTCACCTGGGCCCTCTGGATGGGGAAAAGCCAGTGCAAGTGTTCAAACAGGAGCTGGCATTTGCACACACTGTGCCCAGCTGCTTAACCTGGCATCTCTGTATAAGATGGATGGAAAGAAGAAAGACTAGATTTGGTCAAATGCACAAAGAATTAAAAGTTACAATCCCTGAATCTGGTGTTAGGGAGGAAAAACAAAGGGACACAGCTGTCTCCTGGCACTTCCACTTTACAGCAGGCTCTGCTGGGCCTACTGCTGAGTGTAATTCTTTCATACTTGGCCGGCCCCCGTGCAACCAGCAGCTGCCTCATCAAGGGCAGGCAAGCAGCAACCCCTCTTGCCACACTGCGGCAGCAGCTTCTATCACTTTGAGGCAATGGGACCTGATGCAGGGCCAGTCCTAGGCCAGCTGAGCATCAGGGTCATCTGGGAGACCTGGGGCCCTCATGGAAACACAGACTCCCAGCTCTACCTCCAAGTAACTGAAGCAGAATCTCTGGGGTTTGGCCCTAGACTCAGAATTCTTTTTTTTTTTTTTTTTTGGCCCAGTCATGCAGCGTGTGGGTTCTTAGTTCCCAACCAGGGATTGAACTCATCTCCCTTGCACTGGTAGGATGAGTCTTGACCACTAGACCACCAGGGAATTCCCTGGACTTAGAATTTTCTCTCTTTAAGTATCCCAAAATACAAAGTTGGGTTTTGTTTTTTTTTAAGTTTACTTATTTTTGGCTGTGCTGGGTCTTTGTCGCTGCATGAGCTACTCTGTAGTTGCAGTGTGAGGGCTTCACATTATGGTGGTTTCTCTTGTTGTCGATCACAGGTTCTAGGGCATGAGGGCTTCAGCAGTTGTGGTTCCCAGGTTCTAGAGCACAGACTCAGTAGTTGTGGCCCTCAGACATAGTTACCCTGTGGTACATGAGATCTTCCCAGATCAGGGATCAAACCCAGGTCTTCTGCATTGGCAGGCAGATTCTTTACCACTGAGCCACAACAGAAGCCCCTAGACTCAGAATTTTTAATAGCTCTTCAGGCGATGGACATCCTTATCCAGGCTCAGGATACCCAGTGAACAGGGAACGAGAAGCAATTTGCAGTCAGACAGACTCAGGTCAGTCCCAGGCCCATTTCTTTCAAGCTGTGCTGCTCTGGTTGTTCTGGGCAAGTCATTTCACCACTCTAAGTGCCAGTGTCCCTCCCTCCCCCACAAAATTGGCATGAAAAACTCTCCCAGAGGATGATGGAGACTGTCAGCATGGAGTCAGGCACACAGCAGGTTGTTAGTAGATGAAAGATTAAACCTGGGCATCCCGGGGGCCCTGACTGTCCTTACTTACTCTCCATACATACAGCCTGTGAATTGATAATTCAGTCTCCCCAAAAGGAAGTAGCTGGAAATGACTTTGGGGGGGGAAAAGGGAAGTCCCCAGGAAGGGCCTGATGCAGCAGATCTCAAAAGCAAATGTTGAGATTTGGCCTGGCTTTTCCATTGGGTGTGACACCATCCCATCTTGCTGGACCTGTAAGAAACGGTGGGGCAGCCAGGGCTTGTCCCTAGGGCCTCACGTCCCTTCAGGGGCTCCTTTTCCCTTTGCTCAAGCAGACTCCCAGGCTCTCTCACCAATGCAAGTGTGTGCACTCATTCTTTTTTGGTTTTGTTTAAATGTGGTTCAGTTATCACTGCTGACACACCTCATTAACACGAAATTCTTCACCATACATACTAATCGCAGTAAAGTTACCCTCTCCCTTCCGTGGGGGTGGAGAGAACGAGAACTACTCTGGAAGATAATTTTCACTGAAATCTAACCAGACTTTGTTAAAGGGACTGTGGCAAGATTATAAATGATATGAAAAATGACATTTTAACATTTGGCCATCAACTTAAGGAAATGGTTTGCTTATATAAATTTTTGTTTCATTTGTGGCTGTGCTGGCTCTTCATTGCTGTGCATGGACTTTCTCTAGCTGTGGAGGCTGGGCACAGCTCATCCTTGTTTCTCATTGCAGTGGCTTCTCTTGTTGCAGAGCACAGGCTGTAGGCCCACAGTCTTCAGTAGATGTGGTTCGTGGGCTTAGTTGCTATGTGGCATGTGGGATCTTCCCAGACCCCAGGGCTCAAGGGCTCAAGCTCCTGTCCCCTTCGCTGGCAGGCAGATTCTTAACCACAAGACTACCAGGCAAGTCCCAATTTTTGTAATTTTTCAATAACTCTACCATCACATTTCCCAGGTCCCTTCACCTCTCTGTCTCTCCTTTCACCTCAGGCTTGGCTCCCAGGATCACTGCCTGCATTCAGCAGTTTTCTAGCACCCCAGGACCCCAAGGGATTGGGTGTTGTAGAGTGACAGTTTATGGTGGCCTGAACCAGGGGCTGGAGGCAGTGTGTATCCTGAGATACAGAGAGGATCTGATCACTGGCTGGGTGTAAGAAGACAGGAGGGAATTGAACATGATCAACCCTAAATATTCATTGGGAGGACTGATGCTGAAGCTGAAGCTCTAATACTTTGGCTACCTGCTGCAAAGAACTGATGCATTAGAAAAGACCCTGATGCTGGGAAAGATTGAAGGCAGGAAGAGAAGGGGACGACAGAGGATGAGATGGTTGAATGGCATCACCAAGTCAACCGACATGAGTTTGAGCAGGTTTCTGGAGATACTGAAGGACAGTGAAGGCTGGTGTGCTGCAGTCCACGGGGTCACAGAGTCAGACATGACTGAGCAACTGAACAACAACCACTTCTGGTCTGGACACGGGAAAGCCAGGAAGGGAATGGGGTGGGAAGGGTGTTACGGCACACAGGAGAAGGACCAGGTTTGGGATGGGAGAAGATCATTAACTTCTCAATGGGCAAGAGGAGGAGCGATACATCAGGATTCCTGTTCACTCCCAAACTCAACAGATTCGACAGGGACTTAAACACACGGTGCAGTGTTCTGTTCCATATGTATGTTTTCTTCTCCCATAAAAGAAGTCCAAATGAGCATGCAGGGCAGATGTTGAGGCCCTGGCAAATTATCCAGGATCCAGACCGCTCCCATTGAGAGAGTCATTTCCTAGGCAGGTTGATAAGAAGTCCAGGGGACCCCAAGGAGAGAGGAGTCTGGAATTCTCAAGGAGGAAGAAAGGACAAACTTTTTTGTCCTTCTACATTCCTTAGGACTATATAACAATAATGTATCCTGCTTGAGGACAGTCTCTGGAAAAAAAAACCTTCTGGCTAATCCTGTTATATTAAGGTGTAAATTATGGGAGTAGATCTAGTGAGGTCTTTACAACCTCCAGACATTCTTTTGATTCACTGTAATAACTAATTGGAGAGTATATAACTCCATGTCTAACACTAGCAGGGGGTACTCTTTCTGCCCCCTTCTGATGTCTATGTCAGAAGCTTTCTCTATCTCCTTTATACTTTAATAAAACTTCATTATACCAAAGCTCTGAACAATCAAGCCTCGTCTCTGGCCCAGATTGAATTCCTCTCCTCTGAAGGCCAAGAATCTCAGGGTCTTTGTGTGGTTCAACAACAACCTTTCACCATCATTTGCGATCTACCACACGGAACTATCCTTGAAGTCAGGTCATGATCCTAGTTGGCAGTGTAATCAAACATGACATCTCCCTCCAGTTAGTGAAAAGGAGGAAGGGGAAACGATAGACGGGAGGTGACCCCGAGTGAAGTCTTCCCCACCCAACCCCCGCTCTGCAGCGTGACGAGTTCACCTCAAATGGACCAAGTCACGGAGCCACAACCGCAGGCAGGGGAGGCTGGGAAATACCATCTTTTTTTGTGGACAACAACGTATCCTGGTAATTATCAGTGATCCGTTACTAGGTAAAAGGAGGAGAGTAAATGCAACCCGCAGTCCCTGTTATAATCATCTTCCCCAAGATGCCAGAACTTTCCAAGCAGAGGCGTGGCTTCAGAAATGATGGTTATGACACCAGCGTTGCTCATCGAGAGTCCCCAGAGTGGGAAGATGCCTGGACAGTCCTGTAGAACTACTCTTTCCGGGGCAGGCCGGGAAGAGCTGAGATGCAGGAGGGGTGAGGTCATGAAGTCCTAGGACCCGGAGCTGAGCGCCGAGCGAGCTTCCGGCTTGGAACTCAGCGGAGCGGGGAGTGGCTGCAGGGTGGCCGCTAGATGTCGCTGCAGAGAGGGCGCCAGCGGTGTGAACCGAGCCGGTTTCGGTGGAGCGGAGACCGCGGCGGGGGCCCGCTGGAAAGGTTGGGGCTCCGGTGCCTGGACCATGAGCAGAGATGACTTTTCCAGATCTTGGCTGAGGACAAAAGGAGAAAGATAGGGCAACAGCTGGAAATGGATCACGAGATTTAAAGAGGGCTTGGGTTTGTTTTTGTTTTTCTTTCCCTTCCCAAAGACTGAAAGAGAATTGAGTCTTTAAATCCAGATCCAAAGAAGTCAATGGAGATAGTAGTTGAAACCCAGGAGGCAGAAGAGGTGAGAATTGCAGACTCGGGAGGTTTGAGTCTAGGAAAAGGAGACATCTCTTCCACTGAAGGAGGCGTACTGCTGAAGGGGCTGGGCGTGGCGGAGGCAGCACGCGAGGCAGGTGCCCCAGGTTAAAGAGTGGTTTCTAAAATCAGAACAGGAACTTCAAGTGGTGGTCCAGTGGTTCGGATTCCGCGCTTCCAATGCCGAGGACGCGGGTTCCATCCCTGAACAGGGAACTAAAATTCCACACGCCGCACTACAAATAAAAATCATATAAATAAGGAAAATCAAAACTGGCTGTAGTTCCTTCCGCACCACCACCACCCTCCTCCCTCATCCCAACGGGTCAGAGGCGGGAGGAGTTTCTCTTCTTCCCCTCCTCCTGGCAGAGGCAGGGGCACCGCAGCGACTCATAGGAGGTGCCCCTTTGCTTAGCCGAAATATGTGGTCTTTGGCCACGATGTAAAAGGAAGATTGGATATAGGTGTAGAGTCTGGGGAGGGTTACACTGCTCTGAAAACGGGGTGGGGAGGGGTGCTGCCACTGCTGGGCTGTGAACAAAAGCAAAGCGGAAGGGAAGGGAGAGACTTCCCTGGCGGCCCACTGGTTAAGACCCTGCACTTCCAATGCAGGGGGCACGCGTTCCATCCCTGGTTGGGAAACTAAAGATCCTGCATGCCCTGCGGTGCAGCCAAAACAAACAAATCCAAAAACACAGAGGGCAAAGAAGAATGGCGCCCTGGACACACGCTCTTATTGGCAAAACTGGCTGAGGGAATTTTAGGAACAGGAAACTCTAATGTTCCACTTTGGGTCAGACACTACTGATGTGACTTAGCAGAGCACAATAGTTAATTTACAATGTTGTGTTAGTTTCAGGAGTACGGCAAAGTGATTCGGTTATGAAGTGTTAGTCATTCAGTTGTGTCTGACTCTTTGTACCCCACAAACTGTAGCCCACCATGCTCCTCCGTCCATGGAATTCTCCAGGCAAGAATACTGGAGTGGGTAGCCATGCCCTTCTCCAGGAAATCTTCCCAACCCAGGGATCGAACCCACATCTCCTGCATTGCAGGCAGATTCTTTACCATCTGAACCACCAGGGAGGGCTCTGATTCAGTTGTACAGGTACCTATAGTCATTCTTTTGACAGACATAACTAACGGATCGTTGCACTCTTCTCTGGTGAACCTTGAAGTGGTCTCAACCGGTTTCCTGGGAAGTCACCACCAATGGATTAGATCAGAGGTCAGAAAGTATGGTCTGCAGGTAAATGTGACGCTCTGCCTGTTTCTCTAAGTAAAGTATTATTGGTGCACAAACACACCTGCTCATTTACTTACTGTCTGTGACTGTTTTCCTGCCACAAGGGCAGACACGCATAACTGAGAACAGAGCTGGTATAGTCCAGAAAACCTCAAATGTTTACTCTCTACCTCTGAAGAAAAATGTAGCTTGATCAGAGTCTGTGTGAGAGATTAAATACAATTGATCTCCTTGGATTCAAGGAATATTCTGCTCAAGACCAACTGAGGTTTTAATTTTTCCCTATTTTTGTTTTCTTTTTCAACATTGAAAAAGTGTGCCTGCATGCTAAGTCGCTTCAGTTGTGTCTGACTCTTTGCAACCCTATGGACTATAGGCCACCAGGCTCCTCTGTCCGTGGAATTCTCCATGCAAGAATACTGGAGTGGGTTGCCATGCCCTAATGCAGGGGATCTTCCCCACCCAGGGATCAAACCTACCTCTCTACATCTTCTGAATTGGCAGGCAGGTTCTTTACCAGCTGAGTCACCTGGGAAGCCTGAAAAAGTGTGACAAAACAAATTGTCAAAAGTGCACTGTTTTTCCATGGACAACCAATAAATTTTCACATATGAGTATATTCACATAGCCACCACCCAGATCATGACAAAGTATTGAGTTGACCTAAAAGTTCTGTTGGGTTTTCTCGAAGGAGGTTTGAAAACCTTGAATGAACTTTTTAGCTAACTCAATACAAGTCCAGCTCCCAGAATGTTCCTTTGCACCCCTTTACAGTCAGTATTCCCCATCTGGAGGTCACCTCTACTCTGACCTCTATGACTTGTTATTTTGCCTCTTCTTGGACTTCATGTGGATGGAATGATACAGTATGAGCCTTTTGTGTCTCTCTTCATTCATTGTACGTCCATAAGATTCATCTGTGTTGCTGCGTGTATCACTACTTTATCCTTCTTTCCTGCTGTGTAATATTTTATTATATGGATATCCACAGTGTTTTATCCATTGTTCTGTTGATGGACACTTGGGTTTTTGGCTATAATGGATAAGGTTAGGATGAACATTCTTTTGTGGGGTGTATGCATTCATTTCCCTTTATTATAGACCTAGAAATGGAATTTCTGGATCGTGGAGTGTTTATCTTTAGCAAATACTCCCCAAATTGAATCAGTTTATTAAAGAAAGTGAAAGTGTTAGTCACTCAGTCGTGTTCGACTCTTTGTGACCCCCATGGGCTGTAGCTAGCCTACCCAGGCCTCTCCATCCATGGAATTCTCAATTTATACTTATGTGCAAAACTGCACTTAAACAGCATGGAAACCTTAGTCGCTGGAGGGATGGCTCCTACGGAAGAACACTCAGGTGTTATTGAATAAATAAGGGAAATGGCAGAACCAGTGGTCCTGGAGATCACAGCAAGAAGGTGGCTGTGCTCACCTGGTAAAAATGTGGAGCAACTGGATATCATGCAGTTCAGTTCAGTTCAGTTGGTCAGTCGTGTTCAACTCTTTGCGACCCCATGAATCATAGCATGCCAGGCCTCCCTGTCCATCACCAACTCCCGGAGTTCACTCAGACTCACGTCCATCGAGTAGGTGATGCCATCCAGCCATCTCCTCCTCTGTCGTCCCCTTCTCCTCCTGCCCCCAACCCCTCCCAGCATTAATGCAGTACAAAATAGACCATGCCCCCTTGGACCACCGGAACCTGAGGTGTCCAGACCAGCTGGTCTGGGATTCTTGGGCGAGTCAGGATGATGCCTTTCAACACTGGCTCACATAACCATACTCACAGGAGCCTGATGTACCCCCTCTTCCCCTGGCAGGGGTATATTCACAGAGTGGGCTTCTGAGTCAGGAAGGTTCTGAAGGAGTCAGTGGGCTTAGAAGGTAACATTTTAATCATTCAGCTGCTTAGGAAGCATGAGCCCTTAACCAGAGAAATCTAAAATAACCTCCCACCCAATAGCTAAGTTTCCTCTCTATGGCAGGTCTGTCCAGGACCCTCTCTCCAGGTCTCCCTTCCTTGGATAATAGCATAGTTTTCTGCCTGAGGCCTTGGTTTTCTCTGCCACTTAGTCTCCCTCTGCTGCTGCTTCTTGAGCTGGGTTCAGTTCAGTTCAGTTCAGTCGCTCAGTCGTGTCTGACTCTTTGCGACCCCATGAACCGCAGCGTGCCAGGCCTCCCTGTCCATCACCAATTCCCGGAGTCCACCCAAACCCATGTCCATTGAGTCGGTGATGCCATCCAACCATCTCATCCCCTGTCGTCCCCTTCTCCTCCTGCCCTCAATCTTTCCCAGCATCAGGGTCTTTTCAAATGAGTCAGCTCTTCGCATCAGGTGGGCAAAGTATTGGAGTTTCAGCTTCAACATCAGTCCTTCCAATGAATATTCAGGACTGACTTCCTTCCCTGAATTAGCTATAGTTTCTCTGTGTTACTCTGGAGTCCCCACAAGACATCCCCTGTGGATTTCATTCATCAGATCTTAGGGTTTGGGGACTTGATTTTGTACTTGCCATGAGCTTGGTTTAGGACACACTGAATTTCTGTCCCTTCTGGGACACAGGAATCCATCAGGAAAATAGACACTCAAGTCAAGGGCTTAGGAAACCTAGTTGGACCAGGATTCAGATTTGGTAAAAGAAGCAGCTGAGATCACTCAGGGGAACAATTGGAAGTTAACCTTGGGGAACACATCAGAATTTTAGGGCAGAACCAGTAGAGGAACAGAACCTAGAAAGACCATACACTTTTAAAAAATAAGAATATACTCATCAGTCTTGCCAACATGTCATAATTATTCAACACACTTGAATATTTGCTCAGAAGGCTTTGTGTGTTATTAGTATTGGTACCTAGAAGAGCTTCTCTGTGAATTAGGCATCAGAAGGACTTGGGATCTGATGACAACTCTGAGACCTCTGAAGGTCCACTCTGACTACAACTGTCTCACAGAGTGATTTGAGGAAATCCCTTGAATTCTGGTCCCCAAGACTGGAGAGCAAAGTTTACTTGAACATCCCCCAGCAAGGGTGAGATGTGTGATTGCATAAATGAGAGCTCCAGAGCAGTGAGGACTTGCTGCTTGAGGAAAAGTACCCAGCTTTGTGTGAAGAACAAAGATTTACTATGTGAAGACACAAGCCATGTCTGCCTAATCTCCATATTTCCATTACAACATCTGACTCTGTTTGGTGCTCCTTAAGTACTTGTTGGATGGATGGATGAACAGACGAATGGATGGGTGGATAAATGGATGGATGTTTGAGTGGATGGATGGATTGGGTGGATTAAGGAATGGATGAGGGGATAGATGGAGGGCAGGGTGAGGATTTGGTCACCTGTTTTCCAATATGGTTAGGTTTCCTGCCTTACTCCTCTCCCATGGTCCAAAAAAGCAGGACCCACCAAGAAAACATAGAGGCCCTTTACTTAATATGTTCAACTTCAGGGATGATACAGATTTTGTTTTCAAACCTGAGGTTTATGTTTATTCAACAAAAACATTGCATGTTTGGAACTCAAACCTTACAAAAACTAAGGCTGAGGAATTAATAATAAATGTGAGTATAAAAACTTCTAATACATTTATTAATATATAGCCTCTAAAAGAACAGTAGAGTACCACTCAAAAAAAAAAAAAAACCACCCAACATCTTAATGGCATTTGAAACATTTTAGGTTAGCAATAATCTAATATATAATTAATTCACAAGAAATACTTTCAGAATCTAGTTCTCTGACATTTCAAAACAATTCTTGTCATCTGCTTGCCTTACTGAAATTATTGTGCACAAAAAGCACTGTTTTTCATCCACTTCATTCTCCATGTAAATATTCACATCTTTCTGACATTATGATCAGGGTCCCCAAGTCATGTCTGGAGTGACACACCATTTTTCCTGGTTCCATTCTAATGGGGCTCCTGAGTGTGGAGAGGGGACTTAGGAGTCCAGCCACATGGATCAGCCTTTTGAACTAGAGGGATGCAACTGGGGAAGAATTCCTGTACCTGCCACACCTATTCCACAGGGCTTCTGGGAGAATCCCTGAAGAAAAATAGATGCGAGACTCTTAGTCATTTTCCAGGCCCTATGTAGCTTCTGTGCAGTTTATGTTATGGGTATTAGAAGAGGATCATCCTTCCAGACTGACTCTTACTCTCAGATCAGATGATGTCACTCACCTGCTCAAAGGGCTCGGGCCTGTCCACTCACATGGCCAAATGTAAAAAAGCTCTCCCCACAGCTTGCAGGGCCATCTGTGATCTGACCCCATTAACTCTCTGAGCTCAGCTCTTACAATACTTCCTGTACTAACTGTACTAACCTGCCAAACTTGATCCCACCCTAAGACCTCTGGACTTGCAATTTCCTCTGCCTAGAATGTTCCTCCTTCTAATATGCCCACTTCTTCAATTCTCTGCTCAAAGCTCCATCCTCACAGACAACCTTACTCTTCAGCCCTATCTAAAATACCATCCACCTCCTCCTCTATTCTCTTACCTTAATTTCTTTTTCTTCAGGGCAGTAATTTATTAATATTCTTATTTCTGTCTCTTCCACCAGAAAGAAATGTCCATGAAGGCAGCAAACTGTCTGTCTTGTGTCCATGGCACTAAGAACATGCATAGGTGCTTGTAATAGTTTTCTATCGCTGTGCAACAACTCAACATAAAGCTAGTGGTTTAAAACAACACACATTTATTATCTCAGTGTTTGTGTGGGTCAAGAATCCAGGTGTGGCTTAGCTGAGTCTTCCTCTCCAGGATTTCTCATGAGGCTGAGTCAAGGAGTTGGCCAGGGGTGGAGTCTCATCTTAAGATATGATTGGGGAAGAAGCTATGTCCAAGCTCACATGTTGTTGGTAGGATTCAGTTCCTTGTGGATTGTTGGAATGAGGCCCTCACTTCCTTTCTGGCTATTAGTGAAGTGTGCCCTCAGTTGTCAGAGGGTCTCTCCCTAGTGTAGTTCATTACATGGCATCTTGCTTCATCAAAATCTTCAGTTAACAAGACAGAAGTTATGTTTTATGTTACATAATCATGGAAGTGTCACCTTCTTTGACATTTTCTACCGGCTAGAAGCAAGTCACAGGTCATACCCTTATTCATCCTGTGAATATCAGGAGATGGGGATCACAAGGGGATATTTTAGAGTCTATCTGCCATATTACTTGCTTCAGCTCATTGCAGTCACTCAGTTGTGTCCGACTCTTTGCGATCCCATGAACCCCAGCACACCAGGCTTCCCTGTCTATCACCAACTCCTGGAGCTTGTTCAAACTCATGTCCGTTGAATTGGTGATGCTATCCAACCATCTCATCCTCTGTCATCCCCTTCTCCTCCTATCTTCAATCTTTCCCAGTATCAGGATCTTTTCCAGTGAGTCAGTGTTTGCATCAGGTGGCCAAAGTATTCAGTGTTCATTTATTCATTTGTTGAAGCATTTCAGCTTCAACATCAGTCCTTCCAATGAATATTCAGGACTGATTACCTTTAAAATTGACTGATTTGATCTCCTTGCTATCCAAGGTACTCGCAAGAGTCTTCTCCAACACCACAGTTCAAGAGCATCAATTCTTCAGCACTCAGCCTTCCTTATGATCCAACTTTCACATTACTTGCTTAGTAAATACCAAATATTATTAAATCCAATGCTATAAGGTGGTACTGGGCAGGAGAGCTGTAACATTTACGCTTTTTGCAATTCCTCTCTTGTACAATATAGAACGTTGTGAAATTGAGTTGTTGTTTGTTTCCCCCCCTCCCCCGCCCCAGCTCCCTTCTAATACTTTGTGATTAGCCCATCTGCTAGCTTGTGTGGACTGTCCCAGGTTTTGAGGACTCACTCAAGAGAAGTGACCCACACACACTCAAGAACACTACAACCTGAAAATCACCATTCACAGAACTTATTCTTTATCTGCCAGGATCTCTGGAATTAATGACTTGTATCTTATTTATTCCATGCTGGAAGTGGTGTTCTTCTTGAATGGGCACTTTGCATTTATGAGGTCTTGCAGCTAGCCAAGTTAATAATGCATCTAATGAAAAAGAAAGAAAGAAGCATGGTTCAGTTGGATAGATCTTATTAATATGATTCAATTTTAAAAGGGCCATTGCTTCAGAGTCTTCATGTCTGGGATGCTGTTAAAGAATTTTTTTTTTTTTCCAGAGTCACTATGACAACAGAGAGATCCCCTCCTCCCACACACACACACACTCCCCTGAATCAATTACAGATTTGTCCATGTAAGGAACTGGAACACATCCAGCTTATTGGGAATTCTTTTTTGCTTCCTTTGGCAAATGCTCCAACTTGTCCAAAGTGAGCAGGAGTCTCAAATCTATCAATATTTACTGATGAAGTCATCGCCATTCATTAACAGGGACTTGATCAGCAGACATTTATTGATTGCCAGGCATGTGCAAGGCACTCTTGGGAATTCAGAGCCATCACTATCTGAGAAGCTGACAGGCCCACTGCAGTGATAAGCCACAACCACATGAAGCAGCAGGAACTGAGTGGGGTCTACCTCTGGGTGGTATAGACCCTGCTCAGACACTTGGGATCTGCACAAATGACCTTGCTGGAGAATTATGATGTCATGATGTGCATGCTGAACACTTCTGCCCTGCAAGAAGGGGGCAGGCATCTTGATCTGGAAGGGAGGGCTGCCCTGATGCACAGCATGAGACAAGGTCACAGAAACCTTCCCTGGGCCTTGATTTTATACAAACTCAACCACTAAATTTCTGGGTCATCCAAGCATGTCACTTAATCTCTCTGCTGCTGCTGCTGCTAAGTTGCTTCAGTCGTGTCCGACCTGTGTGACCCCACAGATGGCAGCCCACCAGGCTCCCCCATCCCTGGGATTTTCCAGGCAAAAACACTGGAGTGGGTTGCCATTTCCTTCTCCAATGCATGAAAGTGAAAGTGAAGTCACTCAGCCGTGTCCGACTCCTAGCGACCCCATGGACTGCAGCCTACCAGGCTCCTCTGTCCATGGGATTTTCCAGGCAAGAGTACAGGAGTGAGTTGCCATTGCCTTCTCCCTTAATCTCTCTAGCTATTGCTTTTGTCCCTTACATGAAATAGGATTATGTTTTTTCCTGCTGAACCCACAGAGATCACATTGCTGTCTGCTGCTTGTTTGGCCAGATGTCTCCCCAGACAGGCGTAGGAAGCTGTTCAGGCAGTGACAATTCACTACTGTCTTTGAGGCCCCAGTGTTACCGAGTCCAAGCCTGCTCTGCTTGCCACGTGTGTGTGTTTTAGTCACTCAGTCTTCCTACTCTTTGCAACCCCATGGACTATAGTTTGCCAAGTTCCTCGGTCCATGGAATTCTCCAGGCAAGAATACTGGAGTGAGTTGTCATTCCCTTCTCCAGCAGATCTTCCTGACCCAGGGATCAGATGGGTCTCCTGCATTGCAGGCAGATTCTTTACTCTCTGAGACAGCAGGGAAGCCACATGACAGGCCAAAAAGTTGGGTGACAAGGTGTTGAGATAAGGAATAACAACTTTATTCAGAAAGCCAGCAGACTAAGAAGATGGCAGACTAGTGTCTCAAAATAACCATCTTATTGGGGGTCTGGCCAGTTTTATAGAGCACAGATGGGGAAGAGGTGAGGGAGTAAAGTTAAAAGCCAATTAATCTTGCAAATATTTCCTGGAATGGCCATTCTCAGGACAAGGATGTGTTAATTTCCTTTTTCTTGCAGCCATTCACAAGTGGACAGGGTCAGGGTGTTTCCCTGAACAAAGGCACTTTGGTTTAACCCTCAAGCAGAGGGACAGAGTTCCCCACAGCAGGCTGTTATATATAGTGTGTTAAGTTTCCTAAGTAGATCCAACTCTTTGCAACCCCATGGACTATAGCCTTCCAGGCTGCTCTGCTCATGGGATTTTTCAGACAAGAATACTAGAGTGGGTTGCCATGCTCTCTTCCAGGGGATCTTCCCAATCCAGGGATCAAACTCACATTTCTGAAATCTTCTGCATTGGCAGGCAGGTTCTTTACCACTAGCACCACCTGAGAAGCCCATGATATTTAGACAGTATTCTTTTAGTGAACAAAACAAACAAACAAACAAAAAAACCCAATATCCAGTCAGATTTTATTCTTCCCCGTAACACCAGCACAGTGCAGGCATGTCCTAGGCACTCAATGGGGAGTGGAGGCTTTTTGCAAGCTCTCCATTCTCTACCCACTCCTCACACTGCCTTTATGCTAGCCTGTCACTCTTTCAAAGGGACTTGGGTCCATCCTATCTTTGGTTCTCCAAGACAGCAGGGAGAACCCCAGTTGTCTCAGGCCTGCTTTACAACCCCACCCCAGACTATGGCTCAACTCAACCTCTCTACTTTGGATCATTTTGTAACGCGCAGAGGATCCAAGGGAGTAGGATAGGGTGTTGGAGCTGGGTATGATGGATAGAGAGAATGGCACAGAGGAGAGAGGGGTGAGGGATATTTCTCTCTTCGCTCCTGTAAGATGTGTAAGAATATACTGGGTACTCTGGGCATTGAGGGAGCAGCTAGATCTAAGTGCTTTAGTTTCTTGGGTGGAAGGACTCTTTTGAGCCCCCTCCCTCAAGGAGAAGTGAACAGGTTTCTCACTAAGCCTCAAGCAGAAGAAACAACAAGAAAATCATCTTGACAAGAAACATCAAAGCAAATCATCTTCTAATTACTCAAAATCATTGAAAAGAGAAAATTATAAAAGCAAGCCGGGGGGGGGGGGCGGGGGGAAGACACACTATGTAAAGAGGAAGAAAGAGAAAAATAATAGCAGATTCCTTGTCAGAAACAACGGAAATCAGTGTTTGTGCATGCGTGCTCAATCACTCAGTTATGTCTGACTATTTGTAGCTCCATGGACTATTGCCCACCAGGCTTCTCTGTCCATGGGATTTTCCAGGCAAGAATATTGGAGTGGGTTGCCATTTCCTCCTCTAGTGTATCTTTCCAACCCAGGGATTGAACCCGTGTCTCCTGTGTCTCCTATATTGGCAGGTGGATTCTTTACCACTGAGCCATCTGAGAAGACAGAAATCAGAGATGCAACAACTTTAAAGGACTGAAAGACATAGATAGGCTGTCAACCTAGGATTCTATACCCAGTGAAAATATCTTTCAGAAACAAAGGTGAAGTCAAGATATTTTTCAGACATACAAAAGCTGGAAGAGTTTATCACCACAAGACATATAGGGTAAGAAATGTTAAAGAGAATCCTTTAGGCAAAAGGGAATGATACTAGATGGAAATATGAGTCCACACAAAGAAAGGAGAGCACCAGAAATGGTAAATATATAACTATAAAATGATTCTTTCTTATTTTAAAAATTACCTTAAAAGAGAAGTTGATAGTTTAAAGCAAAAGTGATAACAATGTATCCTGGAGTCTGTAACATTTGTAGATACAGAGACTTCTCTGGTGGGCCAGAGGCTAAGATTCTATGTGCTCTTAATCTGGGGGACCAAGGTTTGATCTGTGGTCAGGGAACTAGACCCTACATGCTGCAACTAGGAGCTCATATGTCACAATCAAAAGATCCTGCATGTGAAACTAAGACTCAGCACAGCCAAATAAATAAATAAAGTTTTTAAAGTAAATGAGTTGTTTAAATGTAGACATAAAGTGTATGAAAATAATATTTCAGTGGGTAGGAGGGCTAATCAAAGTATAGTTTAATACATTTTTTATACTATTAATCAAGTGGTAAAATAATATCACAGCATGACTGTGATAAGCTAAAAAATCTATACTATAACCCTAACACAACCACTGACAATAAAAAAAGAGACATAAAAAATAAGCAAAGGAGTTAAAAAGATATCATAAAAAATACTCAGTTAACAAAAAAGAAATAAAAAATGTGTAGAATGGACAAATAGAAAATAGTAAAATGATACTATTAAACCCAACCAAATTATTAATCTCATTAAATAGAAATAGTTGAAACACCTCAAATAAAAAGCAGAGATTGTCAGGTTGCATAAAAAATCAACATACAACTTTTTTATACTCACCAAAAACCACTTTAAATATAAAGACAAATAGATTAAAGGAGAAGGGATGGAAAAGATTGTACCACATTATCCTAAAGAAAACTGCAGTGGCTATGTTAATTAACATCAGATGAAGTAGATTTCATATCAAAGATATTAAAAGGGATAAAGAGATAAAGGGGCAATTTATCAAGTATACATAAAATCCCAATCATCTCTGTACCTAATAAAAACTTAAAAACACATGAAGCAAAAATTAATAGGTCTGAAAGAAGAAATAAATTAATCATAATAATTATAGTAGATGTCAACCACTCCTTCAATAATTGATAGAAAAGGAGAAAAAAAAAGCAAGGGTCTGGAAGAGTTGAAAAACACTATTGACTTAATTTGCATCTATATGAGACTCCACCCAATAATAGCAGAATGTACATTCTTTTCCACTGCTGTGATTAATTTGGGGGAAATTGATTACCCTTCTGTCCCTCATTTCTCTGAGCATAGAATTCTACATTGGCAAAGGTGTCTTTCAGAATTCCAAGGCTATTTCCTAGCTTCTATCTTCTCTATTTTCAGTCCTGGCTGAAGTCTGGGGTGTCAGCTGGGCCCCACATCTCTCAGGGGCACTAATCTCCCATTTTTTTTCTTCCAAGGGGTCACAAGATTGCAGAAAGCTCCACCAGATCTCCACTCTCCTCCTGTCTCCTTTCTGCTTGACTTCTAATTGTAAAACGAGGGGGATGGGCTCCAGGTCCATTCATCCAACTTTAATACATATCTTCCTGGCACTGTTGTAGATAAAATAGCTGAAATCCTTGTTGTCTTTTTATGATTTCCAAATGAGATTTGTGTGAGTTCATCCAGGGCTTATTTGTTTCTTTTTTGCCTAGAAACATCTTTGGTTGGGCTCAGATTTTAGAGGACAAAACGAATATTTAGACTTATTATTCAGTAAATTACTTCAGTTCGTTGTGATTTTTCTTTTTTTTTGGCTCAAGGTCAGCTTTTAAGCCATCTCTTATTTTTTATTTAACGTGGTTATTTTGTGTTCTGCTCTTCCAGATTTGCCTTTCTAATTAGATTTCACCCAGCTAGATGGTAAAATGAGTTTGCCCTCCCTGATTGCTCTTCGGAGGGGCAGGGACTTGTATAATAAGCCTGTTGATGTGGGGAGATGAGGTTGCAGCTGGTATCAAGTACAATGAATCATGCGCATACATAAATGATGGAGCTCAGACCACCCTGAAGCAGGGAGGCCCTGACGACAGTTTTGAAAATTATATATGTGTTAGGGAGAATGCAGGAGATTTGAAAGAACCTAAGAAATGACTTTTAACCTTTTGCAAGATATTTATCTCCCTGAGGCCCTGAGGAGGCCAGCAGTGGAATGGAAGCATGTATGGGTTAGTCTTCCCACTTTAAATCTTGGTTGGATGTTTACTGTATTATTTGACATACACTTATCATGGGTCATTTAAATTTTCATCTTTGTGTGTACTTTGTCTTTTCCCAAGTTTTTACAATGAGTGGGTACTTTTATAATCAGGAAAACCCATGGTAAATGGAACTTAAAAATAATATCAGTAATCTAGATATTGTGGTGGGCACAAAAGAAATATTTTGCATGGATGTGAAATTCTATCATAAGGCAGGCTGTGGACTGCACAGACCTTTGGAACTTAGAACCTGATGACAATTGACCACCTCACCCAGGGGCCTAGGGGCCTCCCTGGCATCGTTGTTACCTCATACCCTGTCCTAGACTTCTTGTTTTGGCCCTAGTCAATCCTTTCAGGCTAGGGGCAGTAGCCCACTGTTTCTCTAAGTTTACAGAGCAGGACAAAGGAGGTTGTACAAATATTTGCTCAGCCTTTTTTATGCTCAACGGATTGAAACTGAATTGAAGATGGGCACCTGCTCCAGCTGCTCCAGGCGGGGGGCTGCTTGCATAGAATGACAGTAAGTACTGCCTGGCAGAATATTCATGACTTGGCTGAGTCTGGGACTATTTTTATAAGATGGGAGGGTTCAACTTTCAATGAATTTTGAGTTTCCCTGGGGGCCAAAATGTGTCTGTGGGAAGGACAAAGTCTGGGAATAGAAGGGGAAAACAAGGTTATGAGCAAATGGCCATTTGTGCTTTCTCCTTTCTCCTCTGTTTTACAGTCATTGATGGGCATGGCTTGCCCCCTATCACATGAATAATGATGATGAAAGATTACTCTTTTTTAGGGACTCATGTGCCAGGCGCTGTGCTGTGAGCTTGTGCTACTCCGAACTCTTTTGGTAGCATGTTATGGAAAAACCAATTCTAGTTTGCTTGGGGGAAAAGCAGAGATTCACTGGACATGTACTTGAAAAATCCAGGTCCTGGTTTTAGGCATGACAGGAAGCTGCCTCTCGACTGTTTTCCTCTGGGTGGTCAGTTTTGGCACAGCCACCCCAGCTGCTGACCAGGAGGCCACCCGCTGCTTCAGGCCACATCTTACCTCCTCACCAACCACAGAGGAAAGAGGCTGAATGGCAGTAATAGTTTTGAGATGCTTCCTCACATTTATTTCCCCAGTAGGAATTTTTTTTTTTCTCCTTGTGGCCCCTTCCTCCTTTAAGTTCCAGCCAAGGCGTGTTACTACGCCAGGAGCCAGGACGGGTGAGTACTACTCAGAATCCAAAGTCCACAGAGAGGAGGGAGAGGACACCTCCTCCAAGAATAAAGGGGGATTGAAGCCATCAGAGAATCGGGGAAGAGAGGAAAGAGACCGAGAGGGAGAATCTAGGGAGCACATGATGTCTGGTTCCCAGAGAGTCCTGAGGCCACCTCTGTACCAAGTCTTGACTTAGGGAGAGGATATGGTAAAAAGACAGGAAGCTGTAAGCCGAGGGTCTTGTTTCCCACTTCCATTTTGCAACTCTGCCCCTGTTTGGAACATGCCCTGGGCCAACCAGGAAGCTTGCAGCCAGGTGAACTGTAGTGAGGTGTGTGTTGTGGGGAAATGGTTAGCAGTGGTGCCCCTGGGTCCCGTTCAGTCCTGTTGTGACAGAGAAGGGATGCAGGAGCAGGTACTTGTTGGGGATGAGCAGGTAGCAAGGAGAGACAGAACCACCATGGGGGTCACAGTGGCTGGGAGGACAGGGTGGACAGGTGACCCCACCAGAGTCAGGCCCAAGGCTTGCAGGAATGGTGGGCAAGGAGAAGCAGTTTTTCTGCTGGCCTTGTGGCTGTGAGCCTGTGAGCCTGGATCTGCTGGGGAAGTACAGCTCACATAGAAGGAAGCAAAGCTGGGAGACAGAGCGTCCCTGAAGGCTTTAGCTTCTGGACCTAAACCCAGGGATGAAGCAGATGTGCCCTGAGCTTTTAATTTACATAAGTCAATCAATCCCTTCTTGTTTAAGTATGTGCAAACTGGGTTGTCTGTCATTTACAGCAGCAGTCCTTAGCAGCCTTTTAAAAAATTAATTAATTTGGCTGTCCCAGGTCTTAGATGCTGGATCCAGGATCTTGATCTTTGGTTGTGGCATGTGGGATCTAGCTCCCTGACCAGGGAATAAAACCCAGGCCCCCTGCATTGGGAGGTCAGAGTTTTAGCCGTTGGACCACCAGGGAAGTACCCCTGGCAACCTTTTTGGCACCAGTGACCAGTTTTGTGAAAGACAAGTTTTCCACAGAGTGGGGAGGGGGGAGGATTAGGATGATTAAAGTGCATTACATTTATTGTGTGCTTTATTTCTATTATTATTACATTGTGATAATTTTCCTACGAGAATCTAATGCTGCAGGTGATCTGACAGGAGGCAGAGTTCAGGTAGTAACGTGAGCAATGCAGAGTGGCTGGTAAATACAGACGAAGCTTTGCTCATTTGCAGTGCTTCTCACCTTCTGCTGTGCTGCCCAGTTCCTACTCAGGTTTGGGGACGGCTGATTTAGAGCAGAAAGTGCCCTAACTCATGCAGGGAAGAGGCAGCCACACCAGGGAAGGTGTAGAGCCTGGACTTAGTGAGAGGAGAGTCAGTGGGATTGTGAAGGGAAGGAGGAGAGGTGTTGGGTGGGTAGGGTGGTCTGAGAGCCAGGTGGGAGAATCTGGGTGATGCTAAAGGGGACAGTGAAACAGTTTGTCCCGGGAGGTGCAATTCATGTGTCAGAGGTCGGGGCAGGAGGGAGCTGAGCACAACCTGGCATCCCGGGAATGGGAAGAGAAAGGCAGGTTATCAGGGTTTAGACGCTAAGGCTCCCTGGATCTTGAGCCTTCAGCTGAGGAGGGCAAAGCAGGAGACTGTGAACATTGTGAGACCATTGAGCAGATAACCTAGGGAGCCGGCAAGAGATAGAATTTGGTGCTGGGAGTGCTGAACTGAGATGGAAAGTTCTGAGCAGAAAGCCAGACAGTCGGTAGAAATGTGGATAACATCTCTGTGCTGAGTGTGGATTTGGGAGCCACCAGTACAGGAATGCCGTCGGACATACAGAGTCGGACACGACTGAAGCGACTTAGCAGCAGAAGCAGCAGCACAGGAATGAGAGAAGAGGCCATGTGAGAAACGGCTCCAGAAAGTACGCTCAGAGGGTCAACAGTAAATACTTAGGAGCCCATTTTGCTCAAGACCAGTTGCTCTAAGGTATGTAGGGGTCACTGTCCTGGAACTGATACCAAAGGCCTCTCGGACAGTTGGTCAGATTATCTTGTGCAGAGAAATCAAGCAGTAATCCCCACCAGCTAGAGCCCAACATTTGAGAGAAATGACCCCTCCCCCTCGCCCCCATAAAGTATTAAAATCAAGTTCAACTGCAAGCCTCAAATGTCTAACAGCTGCTAAGTCGTTTCAGCCGTGTCCGACTCTGTGCGACCCCAGGGATGGCAGCCCACCAGGCTCCCCCGTCCCCAGGATTCTCCAGGCAAGAACACTGGAGTGGGTTGCCATTTCCTTCTCCAATGCATGAAAGTGAAAAGTGAAAGTGAAGTCACTCAGTCAACCCTCAGCGACCCCATGGCTGCAGCCTACCAGGCTCCTCCGTCCGTGGGATTTTCCAGGCAGGAGTACTGGAGTGGGGTGCCATTGAGTTACAGAAATCAGTCAAATGCTCAATGGCTTCCCGGTAGCTCAGAGAAGGGGTGAGGATGGAGGCTGCCAGGATGGCGACCTCCGCAGGGCACCTAGAAGCCACCCCGAGGGAGCAGCCTGGAGGTCTAGAGTTGACACACAGGGCCGGATGTGGTTGGGGCCGGAAGGGAACGTGGAGTATGCTGGGGGTGGGGGTAGGGATGGTGGTGGTGGGGAGGGCAAGGTGGCCAGAATCGTGACAGTTTGGGTCTATGAGGCTGCAGTCACCCAGTAACAGTGAGTCCCCAAAACGGGCGACCAGCTCAGCACCGGACCCCAGGTAGCGCTGGGTCAGGCCCACGGCCCACGGGCACCCCACACTAGGGCTCCGGGCCCGGGCCGTGTCTGCACACCCGACCTAGGCGTGCGTCCACTCCTGATCCCGAGTCCGGCGTAATTAGGCGCGCAGAGGCCCTGCGCTCAGGTGGCCACGCGCTCAGCATGCCCGTGACCGCGACTTTCGCCCGCCGATTCTCCGACGGTTGTCCCGTCCCTGGGGCCTGTATTGGTCTCCTCCAGTCAGTGTCCTCTCCACCGCTCCCTTCTAGCGTGCCGGGCCGCACCGCAACACCGCCTCCGGGGCGGAGCTAGAGGGCGCCCAGCGCGGGGCGGGCCGGGCCCCGCGCGCCGCGAGGTCAGTAGGGGGCGCTGCGAGATGTCGCGCTGCCCGAAGTCGGTGCGCGCCGCCCTCGCCTCCCGCTGCGCCCGGCCGAGCAGGCGGCGAGCGCGGAACCGGGCGCGCTGCGGCGGAGCCGGGCCCGGCCGGGACCATGGGCGGTGAGCGCGGCGCGGGCCGCGGTCGAGGCGGTTGCCTTTGAGGCTGAGCGGAGCCTCCGACTGAGGCTCGAGGTGGGCGGGTGTCCTGGGGTTCGGGCTCGGACACCAAGGGGGTCTTCCGAAGGCGCCAAGGCCGGACGACCAGGCAGTGACTCCGGTGGGAGAGGGGTGCGGGGCAGGGGAGGTCAGGGGCGCGCTTGCGAGTACCCGGTCTGAACCCGGCTACTAAGCTCCCTCCTCCATCCCCGCCTCTTCCCCAAACCCCGGCCCGGGACTCGCTCCTTCTCCCTAAGCCGCCCCCTCAGCTCCCGCGCCCAGATCCCAGTCCCCGCCTTCTGATCCGCCGCCCTCTCTCCTAGCCCCAGCGCCCCCTAACCCGGCCCAGGATCCCGCCGCCCTTCTCCCAAGTCCTTGCTCCGCACCCGCCGGCGGGTGCCTCCCTTAAACCCCGCCGCCTGCCGCTTCTCCACCCCCAGCTCCGCACCTCGTCTGCCTCGGTGCGCGGTCCCGCCCCTCCGGTCCGCGCCGGCCCGGCCCCCGCACTCCTGCCGCCTGATTGCAGCCGGAACTGGAGCTCCCCTGCAAGATCCCCCTTGCCCGGCCGCCGCGAGCCCGCGGGTCGCCAGGTAAGCAGGCGCCAGCAAGTTCTCGGCGGCCTTCCTGGGCGGTGGGGCCGGCTACTCCGGCCGCTACCTGCGCGCGGCGCCCCCGGGAGTCCCGGGGCCCCGCGGAGGGGCAGCTCCGCGCGCGGGTGAACGTTCCGGGATGCTCAAATCGGACTGCGGGGTTTCCACCCCCCGCAGTTGCTCTTGCTCGCGAACTTGTCTAGGTCGCAGCCTTTTAAAGCAGCCGGCTTTGTCATACACGCGAAATTGGATGTGCTTCGAGCTGGCCGCGTTCTTGGCGGCTGCAGCGGTCGGTCTTTCGAATTCTACCTGTGGGTGGGTGGCTGAAGGTTTAGCGATGCAGGAGGCGTTGGAGCCATATTTTACCCGCTTCGGCGGGGCGTTTCGGTGGGAGGTGGGGAGGACATCCCCGCCCAGGTAGCTAGTGCCTTTGTGGGAAGATAGGGTGCTTTGTAAGCATTGGAAAAGTAAAATCACGAGAGTTGTGGGATCAGATCGCGTGCAAATGGGGAAGCGTGGGGTGGGCGACTAGGGAGCCTCAAGAAGGCTCCACAAGTTGGGGACATTTGTTGCTATTTGCAGAAAGCCCGCGGATGAACCCGAGTGTGGAGCACTCAGTGCTCGGCCAGCCTCACAAACGGGAGGTGACTGCGGACCCGGCTCGGCAACAATTCCTCCTCGGAGGTGTTGGTGCGCTGTTCGGTTATCTCTGGGAGGAGGGTTTAAAAAAACAGGTGGTTTGAAAAAACCTCGAGTTTCCTGGAGAGAGGTGGAAATGCAGGGTGACAGAAAACCAGTGCATGAACCCACCCCATCCATTCTCCTGGCTTTCATTAAGTTTTGGATTGAATGAATTACCTGCTTTAGAGAGGGCTTCTCTGGTGGCTCAGTGGTAGAGAACCCGCCTGCCAATGCAGGAGACAGGAGTTCAATACCTGTCTGGAGAGGGAAATGGCAACGCACTCCAGTATTCTTGCCTGGGAAATCCCATGGACAGAGGAGCCTGGCGGGCTACAATCCATGGGGTCGCAAAAGAGTAGGACAGGACAAAACAAGGACTGTGTTTTAGAAAGGATATGTAGGAGGCATGTCTATTTTACAGATTAGCTCCTGCCCAGCCCCCCATCACTGATACCTGGTAGGCTACTTTCGGGCACCAGGGACTAGGTGGGACACCGGGCCTTTGCAGCAGAGCATTTGTGGAACCGAGGTATCTGCAACTCTTTCATTCCAGTGATTGGTTTGAAGAGTATTTAGCTCAGTAGTTTTCACCATTGAATAATGAATTAGTAAGTAATTAGCCCCCGGTCACACTGAGTGCCCCCAAATTCCTGTGGGTGTTTTCTCAGCCCTCCCCAGGCTGCTGTGTGATAAGTTATTGAATTGTCAGATGCCCCACTGTCCAGGAGGGTGGAACCATCGTTGAGCCCCCACACCCAGGCTTCCACTCTCTAAATGACAGGTACTCAGTGTTTGTTTGGTAAATAAGTGGGTGTCCCTCCTGAATCCAGGCTATCAGAGTCCATAACCCACGTTTTTCCATTGTGCTTCACGTTTCTGAAATGTTATCCTTCATCAAATTTTAAAGAAATATCTGAGTGGAGACATTCATTTCCATGTGTATTGAGGGCAGAGAGCATAATTTATGGGTCCAACTTTGACAATTGGGTCTCTAACTCAGGGGGGACTCCAGAGTTTCCAGGAAGAAAATAAGTTGTCTTCATGCCATTGGAGTGAGAAGGTGATGGCCACCGTGGGGAGCTAAGGCTCCCTGGTGAGGGGTGAGTCCTCCACGGCTTGACCTCTAGGGCCTTGAGCTGTGGCTGAAGCCCCGTTCAGGGTCCCTCATCCCTGTGCATAATGAAGGGGAGGCCACTTGTGGAGTCCTGCTGACTGCTTTAGATCACACCATCTTCACTCCAGTGGAGGTGAAGGAGAGAGCTTCATCTCCCCGGGGAGAGCTAAGAACACCCCTTCTTGCACTTTTCTGGCAGTCTGATTTGCTGATCTGTTGAGAGAGAGGCTGGTGTTTGGGGAAGGTGTTTCTGACTGTGGAGGGTTGCCATGACCCATTGGCAGGTGGATCAAAGTCCAGCTCTCCCGCCTCTATCAAAGGCCAGCCCTGGAGAGAATGGCCAGAGGCAACAGGGGTGGGAGCAGCCTGTGTCCCCTTTTTTCAGGAATCTGAAAAGGATTGGAATTTGGAATGTCACTTGGAAGCAAGAACCTGCACTACTTGTAGGTTCAAAACTGTTGTGGGCTTATCTTCCTCACCCGGACTGTCTCTGCCTCCAGGTCTGGCTCATACCCAGGATTCCTGCAGCTGTTTTCTAGAAGAGGCTTAATTAATGCCTGAGGTCTGTAAGTGAGAGAGAGAAGGGGAGGGAGGGAGAGAGGAAGAAAGTAAGCTTGCTATCTGGAGGAAGTAGGAAAAGGGATGACAGAATAGCCAAGGTTCTGAAAACTCCCAGGGGTAGACTTCAGCCCTGGAATGAGGTTCTTGGTTGGTGGATAAGGTGTTATGGGCCCACATTCTAGGGGAGGAGTTACCACTGGGAGCAAATTCGCTGAGAAAGGAAAATGGCCTTACGGTTACCTGAAATAAGGTGTGCCAGGCCCACCGTTCTGCTTCCTAGGAGGCCATGAAAGCCAGGTGAGAGCTGGACCCAGGGAGGTGGGAGAGCACGGATCCATCTGAAGTTGTGAATGAGGGGTGTGCCCCTTCGGAAAAGGTGGCTTGAGCAACAATGACATTGCTCTGGGGTCCAGCCTGGGGGAGCCAGCTCACACCTGGGATGCTGAGGGGCATGGCCAAAGGAGAGCTGGCTGGGATGGTCTGAACCTGTGCTTGGGGCTTCCCTCGTGGCTCAGCAGTAAAGAATCTGCCTGCAGTGCAGGTGACACTGGAGACGTAGGTTCGATCCCTGGGTAGGGAAGATCCGCTGGAGGAGGAAATGGCAACCCTTTCCAGTATTCTAGCCTGAGACTCCCATGGACAGAGGAGCCTGGTGGGCTAGAGTCCACAGGGTTTCAAAGAGTCAGACAAGACTGAAGCAATTGAGCACGCTCGCACATACCTGTGCTTAGCAGCTGGAGAAGAGGCAACAGCTGCCTTCTGGTAGGACGGTGGGCCTTTCGGCAGCAGCAGCCTCCCTGGGATTCTTCCTGAGCCTCCTGGGCAGCCTCACAAGTGGAATAGGACCTGCCAGGGCCCCTCAACCTGGAGATCCTGCAAGGCTGCCGTCTGAGTGCAAAAGGCAGGAGGTCCAGGGTGGCCTCACTGAGCCGCAGCCTCCAGCATAGTAAGTAGCCTCCATCTCTAGAGCCAGGAGGCTGCTCTGAAACTTCTTGGGCCTTTGCAAGGGAAGCCACTGGCTCTGGGAAAGAAGCAGGGCTATCAGTAATGAAGAGAGGAGCTGTCTCAGGAGCACAGCGGGTGTTAAGAGCACAGCCCTGCACAGGGCCTGCAGTTCTTTCATCAAAGAACTCGGAGGAGGCTTGTGATGTAGTTCTTGCAGCTAGGAGGCAGCGTCACCCATATCCTCTAGGCTGCCTTCTGGCTGCAAGCAGTGCTCCACCAGGAGTATCTAGGGCTTC